>BQNB010033538.1:0-52246 GCA_026074375.1 Tanacetum coccineum
TTTTAAACCCAAAATCTTAAAATTACTAGCTGAAATGAATCTAAGAGTGACAGCAGTGGTAACTTGTTACCATTGCTAGAGCAAATGACACAAGGCAAGACACAAATGTGCAGGTATCCTAAAGGGGTAACCTGCACTTAGACACCCTACTTGAGTAAGGCTAAACACAAATCAAGCAAAAACCAAGCCTAAAGTAGCTTGGTTCAAATTTTCACAAGTGAAATTACTAGGAAAAATTCCCCTGGTGCTGAGACAAGGAAATTAAGCTCTAACTTTTTGAAATTTGTAATCTAACTTTTAAAAACAACTTTTCTACTATTTTTCATGATAATTAAACTAACTCAAAAGCTTTTATCAATTGCCTTTAACTTTTGGTGGTCAAACAAGCTTAAACCAAACACTCCTTAAGGAATTGACATATTTCATTTGAGCTTATGATTTTGAAAACTAATTAACAAGACTTAAGTACCAGATTATTAACAGCTTATAACTACCTTAATAAACATGATCTAACAACTAGATAAGCTAAAATCAAGGTTTAATGATTATGCTAACTAATTTTTAGGTTTTTTAAGGTTTTTAAGACAGATTATGAAATACTATTATCTACAACTTATAAGCTAAAAACAGATTAAAATTAATATCTAATAAGCAAGATTAAACACAAATAAGCTCAAATAAGCAATTAAATTAAGCTAATAAGCAGATCTATACTAATAAACTATTATTAAGCTAAATATTGAAAAGCAAGGAAAGTAAAGGAGAACTTACTTGAAGCTTTAGCTAAACAAAATCTATTAATAAGCCAGTAAAGGTCCTTGGGATTCCTTCCTTAACTAAATCCCCTTCTATGAGCTTATAATCCAATAGACAAGGTATTACTTCTTATTTTAGAGTTCAGGTTTAATTAAGAATTGTTTAAGCTCAATAATAAGCTTAAAGACTTATTAGAGCTTTTGAGAGCTTATAGGTAACAGTAGCTTAACATTTAAGAGATAAATGAAAAACTTATAAGTGAAATTAAAAGAGCTTATGACAAATTATTTAAGAGCAAAACTAGATTTCATTAAAATAAAACTTGATTACATTATCAAAAGAAAGTTACAACTGAATTTTAAAGGAAATTACAATAAGCTAATTTTTAAGCTAAAAACTACCAAGCTACTCTAAAAAACTATCAAAAAAACTAGGTTCCGTGTGTGTGTGATAATGAGGTCCTTTTATAGTTGCTAAGAGAAGATTCTAGGCCCTTGCTTGCATCACTAATCTCTACCATTCATTTTTCTAATGATTGGATCATGAATTAGAGCCCTTGGATCATGATCTTTTTCCTACGGATTGCCAAGTTGTCATTCCTTAATGTGACAGCTTATGCTTGTTTTGTGAGTGCTTCCAGCATAACACCCCTCCTCTTTTGTGCTTTCTCTACATCGACGTGGCCTTGATAGCTTGAGATAGCTAATGAGAGTACTTGATTAGACTGATTTGACCCTGCCATTGCGTTGTACTTTACTTGAATAGCCCATTGTACCCCTTAATTGTGAAAAGCCCTTTGTTTTACCCCGTGTGGTGAATTGAAGGGGACGATGAATAGTAACCAAGCCTTGGCGCCTTTTTATAACTGAAACGGGTAAAAAAAACTTTGAATTATGGGGATATTGCAACTTTAGTCCCTGTGGTTGATTTATTAAAGGTGTAGTGGTAAAACGGTCCTTGGATTTTTATAAAAGGGAAATGGGTTTAGGGTTTTGGGCTTTTAGATCCGGGTATGGACCATTTAGGTTTAGGGATCATTTGTGTGATTTTTGAAACTTGAGGGACTATATGGGTAACATTTGGGATTTGTCTTCTAGTGAGTTGACTTCTGTTGACCCATAGTTGACTGAAGTTGACTTTCTTTGACTTTGGCTTTGAATCTTTGGCTCTCTTGTACTCTTCCATTTCTCGTGTCTGTGTTTGCCCATTTTTGACGGTTTTCTTGTGATTTTTGTCTTTTCCGTACCTGCATACACAAAACACAAAAACAAATATATTTTTGCCATTTTTAGTCTGTTTTAGGTTTAATTGGGCTATTTTTGGTACAAACGGATATGTATATTTTACACTTATCAATCCTTTTTGAATATTTTACACATATGGGAGCACATATTCCATTATACAAGAGTAAAATGTTGCTAAGTATAATATCTCGGAATTATGGTTTGATGTGTTGTGTTAACATTGATAATCTTTAACTACCATAGTGTATGGTAAGTTAAGTACATAGTTTCTCGGATGAGAATACTATATTATCATGTTTATTATTTGCGTATTTTAGTGTGTTATGCAATGTCATACCGAATTCAACTTTAAGAGAATTCAATTTAACTACGTGAGTAGTTTGTATGTTTGCATAAAATCTTTTCTTTTCTTTTCTAGCCTAATATACATAGCAATCAATCAACACATAAAATAAACAAGTTGACACAAATACAACATTTTCATCGCAAGGGTGAGCTGCAATTCAACGTGTTATTTTGTCATTGAATTTGTCCATTTAATTTTTCCATGTCTATTTTGGGGGATAGAGCATGCAATGTTGCGAGTAGATCGAATTCACACATTTAAATATATGAGGCGATGATTACCACAATTTGAGAAGATGTAGATCAAATTTCTTGTTCATAGCTCATAAGTTTAACATTTAGAATCTGAGATAATGTCAACCATAGTTTGAATAATGTATTGACATTTATCCTTCATCTTGTTAAAATAACAATGTTAACTATCTTCCATGCCTTTCACATAAGTCCTAGCACATAGCACATAAGCACATAAGATCTAAGAGCACAAGTATATAAAGGTAGTGCTAACGACTTATAGACATCTAGTTTTTCTCTCAACCCCTTACTCTAATCAATTTCTTATGGTACATGTCAACCATGAACAGCCTCAACTAGACTCGTGCAATTTGTATTTGTGAAAATGTCATGCAAAAATCCTAAGCTTGTTTGTCTTTGACCTAAGTATCCTATCATTTAACTCAACGATGACTTGTTTTATTGCGTGACCTCTAGTTTCTTTGACACTCTTAGGATAACCCGACTCTAAAACATTAACTTCTAATGACAAAGACCTAACCAGATCTTGAACTATGGGTTCATTGATCCTATCACCTTCTACCGAAGAAGATGATTTGGGCTCAGGCAAGCTCTCATCAAAGGTTACGTTAAGAGATTCCTCAATTCTTATTGTTTCCTTATTAAGTACTATGTATGCTTTAATAGTTTGAGAGTATCCTAAAATACCCCGTCGTATGACTTTAGGTCGAACTTAGTGAGGTATACTTTGGTTTTAAGTATAAAGACTTTACAACCAAATACCCGGGACGACTTCTCATTTCTAAGGATTTCGTAGAGTGTTTTATTATTGAGTTTTCTAATATAGACCCTATTAAAAATATATGTTGCCGTATCTAATGCATGATACCAAAAATTTTGTGGAATGGATTACTCGTCTAACATAGCACGACTCATCGTCTAACACAGTGAACGGGCCCGACAAGTTGTAAGACATTCCATGTTGTTCACAAAAGCCCCCAAATTGCATTTTATCAAATTCACTACTATGATTTGTTACAATTGAAACAATATAACAATCATGTAGGTTTTCAAGTCTTTTACACAATATGTTAATTTTTTCTATGATATCATCCTTAGACTCTACAAACATAACCTAAGTGTAGTTTGAGTGATCATTAGAGTGTAGAAGTTACCTCCGTAACTTTGAATTAGAGATGGACCAAAAAAAATTAAGTGTAACAACTCTAAAACCCTAGTAGTTGACACTTCATTCTAGTCCCATTGTTTGCATTACATTGACTCCCTAAACCACACGTTTCACAAAAGTATCTTTCAAAGCTCAACTTTGGTAGGTTCCTTACTAGCTCGTTTGAAGCTTAGTTTTGAACTAACCGTATATTGGCGTGACCTAACCTCCTATGCCAAAGCGTTAACCACCATGGATGCAAGACAAATTTCTTGTTCAGAGTTATCTCCCAATTTGCATGTATATAATCCATTTCTCCGATGGCATTTAGCTAATGTTTTACCATTTTTACTCATAGAACAATCTACTTTAGTAAAACTAACTACGCAATCATCATCACATAATCGACCTACACTAATCAAGTTAAAAGCTAGACCACTAACATGCTCAACATTGGTAATTGTAATAGAGTCATGAGAAATATTACCTCCATCGATGACCTTGCCCTTTAGGTTGCTCCCAAATACGACATGTCCACCATCATACGCCTTGTATGAAGTAAACAATATTCTATTCTTGGTTATGTGCTTAGTGCAACCACTATCCACAATCCAATCGTTTAGTAGTAGATCACATTTGAGGCAAACCTACAAGAAAATATGAATTTAAGGTCGTGGTACCCATTGTTTCATAGGTCTGTTATGGTTAGCAACTATGGTGCCTATGTTAACCATTCTTGGGTCTTGAAGTAATGCACATAGTTTATGTTGACCGTACCTCGAGAACGCAGACCAAGGATAATTTTGAAAATCATGGTGGTTTTGAAAGTTTGGCCCACTCTCCAAGGTGTTTTTAGTTTACGAGTTGAGTAGAGTTTTCTCTCCTTTTGAAAGTGTTGTGTTGATAATGCGCAGACCTTTGATTGTGATAAAAATTTCTTCTTTTTGAAGAATGGTTATTTTGAAAAGATGATCTTCGGTTATACGAGTTAGAATGACTCATATTAGGAGTCGGTAATAAAGTTCTATGGTCAACTCGAGTTTGAGTGTATCCAAGTCTATTATATGAAACCGGGTGATACTCTTGTTTGGTGGTTTCAATTCTTGTAATGGGTGTTTGGATACTTCTAGTGTTTAAAAATCGAGTTTGAGAACCAACGTGGTTAACAAAAATCATTAAACGAAACCTTGTTTTTGGACTGTCCACTGGCGCGTTGGTGGCATGCTGGTGCGTCACCCAGTGCGTCAGGTGCTGAATTTTAGGAGAATTCATTTTATTCCTCTTTTAACAAAACAGTTATTTGGTTTGTTTAGGCCTTACAGGAAGGTTTTTTCCTCATTTTTTAAAACTCTAAGACCTTCTTTATCTTGGGATAATTTTTGACGACTTAACATATCGTCCAAAACTACGCTACTCTTTTTGAATTTTGAAAAACTCAATGCTTCATCTTGAAGCTTTGAAATTAGGGGTTGGTACTTGGCAGTCTTAAAAGTAGTCAGTCACTCTTGGGGTTAATACATCACACTTTTTGCAAGGTTCCAACCAACCACTCTTTAATTTAGCAAGTTCATCAAGTTCAAAGCTCGAGTTCATTAACTTTGCTAAAGAGTTTTGAATGTTCTTTTTTAAGAGCGTGTTTTTCTTGTAAAAGTTGTTCATATGTTTTAGAAAAGTCTTTGCTAAACTTTAGTAGTTCCTCATTCTCCTTTTGCAAATCAATAATTTCTAAATCATTATTAGAACTAGATGGTTTAGATAATACCTCTCGAGAGTCGATTGCTATAAAACATGTTGCATCATTTTATGGTTCGTTGCCTTCTTCGCTATCACTCTAAGCTCCTCCGGCAAAGGCCTTGTTCTCATTTGGCTTTGGAAACTCACCAATGAAGTGACCTTATTCTCCGCAATTGTAGAAACCTCGCTTTTATCTTGAGCTTTCATCTCCTTTATTCCCAAAACTATTTCCGCGACCTCTGCCAAATCTATTAGCCTTGTTGCCGAATCGATTGCCACGCCTGAATCTATTATTCATGCGAAAGAACTTACGGAAGTTCTTTGCTATCAAATTGAATGCTTAAACTTCTTTTTCATCTTCATCTTCATCACTTCCTCCTTGACTATCACTATCATCACTAGTTTGTTCCCTAGTGACTTTAGCTTTAAGAGCTAAAGACTTGGCCTTTTCTTTAGTGGTCTTAGAGGCAATGCCATCATTTTCCAAGATCATTTCAAAGACCTTAAGGTTGCTAATTAGCTCGTAAAGAGGAAGTGTAGCCAAGTCCTTGGCTTCTTCAATGGCCGTTACCTTGGCTCTCCATTTTAATTTAAGAGCACGAAGAAACTTCCTCACATGATTTTTGCTTGAGTAGTCTCGATCTAAAGATTTAAGACTAGTAACAATAGCATTAAATCTTGTGAATCTACTTTTATTAGTGTTCTTCCACTTAAGATTGAGAACTTCTCATATTGTTGAGTGAGAAAGTCAATCTTGCAATCCTTGACTTGTGAGTTGCCTTGGTGAGTAATAATGAGTGTATGCCAAATCTCCTTGGCGGTTTTACACATGAAGACACGCTCGTACTCTTTACGAGGCAGGGCATTGTAAAGAGTCATATTGGCTTCGTTGTTCTTGCCGAGTTGCTTCATTTCATCATCTTTAAGAAGTTCATATGGTATTTCAAGTTCCATCTTTGTTTCTCTTCTTCTGGCCGTCCCATCCGTGAAAACAAAGTCACCATTTTTAATGACTTGCCAAAAGTCGATATCTTTGGACTTAATGTAAGTCTCAAAGCGGGTTTTCCAAAAGCAAAACCCTTCGGCTTCCAGCAAAGGTAGTCTTTGCATATAGCACCCATCGACCAAGTTCTCTTGAGCTATGGATCTTACTCAACTTTTTCAAAAACCAGAGTTAGGATTTCAAATTTTTAAAAAAGAAGTTTTTAACTTAAAACTACTTCTCAGGAAGGCTTTAACATTTGAAAACTTAGGTAAACTGCTCTGATACCAATTGTAGAACCGTAAAGGGGGGTGAATACGATCTTCTTGACTTCTTCAAAGTTTATAAAACTTTAAGCCTTAAAGAACTGAGTGGTGTAATAAACTACTTAGCTAAAAGAACAATAAGTAGATGAAGATATATATATATATATATATATATATATAGAGAGAGAGAGAGAGAAAGAGAGAGAGAGAGAGAGAGAGAGAGAGAGAGAGAGAGAGAGAGAGAGAGAGAGAGAGAGACCAAGATATATACTAGTTAGGGATGGGGGTTTATACCATATATGTATCCAGCTGCGAATCCACGACACCTATACTATTACTCTAGTATAATCCTTATGGTGGAACAATAAATCCGTATAACAACTTCGCTCACGATTTGCCACTAAGATGGCGCTCACAAGAAATCTACTCTTACGGTATTTCGCCCTTAGACATCCACGCCTTAAAACCCGAGAATTCGACTTTTCTCTAAATCACTTAGATCAACTAGGACCACTAAGAACTTCTCCTTGGAAGCTTACCAAACCCCAACTAGATCTCCAATGATCTAGGCTTGATCATAAGATACAAGACTTTCCTTACAACCAAATTGAATATTGTTGGTGCAACATTGACAAGGATCTCCTCTATGTTTTAATGATGACAAATAAACGTTCTCGACACTTAAAATAACAAATAATAGCAAAAATCCAAAAAACCGATTGTGAAAAATTTAACACACGGTCATGACGTCAGCACGTGGCCAGCGCACCACTCACGGCTTTGGTTTTTTTGATTTTGAAAAGTTGACTTTCCTCTTACCCGACACATGTGGAAACTTCAATAAAGGTATGTACATGATATTTGACCATTTGAGAACACTCCAAATGAGGTTTAGACTTAGAGAGGAGCAAAAACAAATGATCTCGTTTTTCAATAATACGCCAACTCAATTGTTTTATCAAATGCCTCTAGCCAAGGCCGAAACTTCTTTCTAAACCGAGTATGAATATAATTTCAACATACATTAAACGAAAGTATTCATATTGACCTGAAATCAGCATTACGTCGATCTTAATCATCGTAACCGGGTTTTAACTCCCTTATTGGTCAAACCAAGTCAAAGGTCACTTTTGCAAAAACGCAACCCCTCAACGTTAATGGGACGATGCTTTACTTGAGATGCAAAGCACAATTAACTTTTTCACATCAAGATATTTTGATCAAATCCATTGTTGATTATCAAGGATTAAGTTCAACAACGGGGTACGGCCTATTTGAAGTTTTGTGGCATTTAGAAGTTAAATTTGCCACTTTGAGTTTTTTCTTACCCTTCTTACATATATATGATTTACAAACTCCCACATAGGAATTCGTTAGGAATTCATTTTATGTGACACATATACTGGAATTAACTCATAGTTTACCATACACCGATAACCAGGGACTAGAATAGCCAATATAGCACACTTGTGTAATGTATGGTGGTATAAATACCCCTTTATGGCTTCCATGGAGGGGTTGAGACTCTTGTATTCTTTTCACTTTCACATTTATTTTACACATTTGTTTCTCTCACTACACTCTCTCTCTAAACATGGCTATCTTATGGTTTGAGTCTCCCCGACCACCAGATCAATAATTTTTTAGTTTCTTCAATTGGTAACAAAGCCTAGGTTACAATCTTGGGTCCGTTTATTTTTTTGGTTTGGATGGTCTCTAACATGTCATGTTTTTGTTTCACTTTAGTCATTTTTTGTCATTTCTTATGGTCAGATTGTATTGTTAGTGTATCTTGTCTCAAATCTGTCAAAGATTATGTCTCGTTTGATATTTTTTTCTAACAATCCATGGTCCAAAAGTCGTATAGTTTTTCTTATTGGAATTGGTTAATCATTAACCATAATATTACACTAATATAGATCACATATAGCACAAATAATTAACCATAAAAAACATAAATGTTGGGAGTTATAGATTTGTTGATATAAAAGAAACAAGTAATGAAACAAAAGGACTAAAACGAAAAGAAGAATTTTGCATAAAGATGAAGATTCTGAAAGATCTCCTTATTCAGATAGAAGATATAGAAGATAATATTAAAAGTTAGGAAGATATTATTTGTTCTTATCCTTTGTAAAAGTCTAATGTCTCTATTATATAAAGAGACATAGGCGTGTAAGTTTAGGTGTGTCAATGTATGTGTACATCAAACTGTAAAAGATGTAGACGTCTAATATGTATTGTGTAGCCCTAAGGATCTTTGATCCCTGTTACTAGTTAGAGTAACCGATCTATACTGATCATATAGTATTTGGGGTTGGTAGGAACGTATGATAATAAAACCTTGTTCAATAACATTGATGTTCTTATTTATATTCCGCTGCATATTGTTATCATTGTTATTATTAATCCTAGATATAAGTTCTAAACAAACTGAGCTTAATCAATCCTATCAGGTGGTATCAGAGCCAGTTGGCGCTTGATCTAGTATACTACAAGGTATTTTATTGGCGAATCTATGATGAAAAGAAGAAGATACAATGGTTCGAGGTGTTTCTGGTTCCTTTGGTACAAGACAATGTTAGTGAATATTAGGGTTTTTCACAAACCCTAATTTTGTAAAAGGAATGTTTGTTGTTGATTTGTTCGTGACAACAAGAAGGCAGCAGGTTTTGTTGTGATAGAAAGAAAAGTAGGGTTTTCATAAACCCTAAACAAGATTGCAACAAGCAGTAGGACAAACCCTAATTCAAGATTCGACAAGGGCAGTAAGAGCACAAGGTGTCTAAACAGATTCGTGTTTTATTGGACATCAAGGGCTAGAAGTGGGTCGATTGAAAGAGCATTTGTGTTTTTGGTCATTAAGATTCATGATCGTGTTCACTTAGTGCTGCTCATTGAACGTTTATGCAGCTTACTATGTACACTTACTGCTGCCACGAATGAGCAAAAAGGAAAAGGTATATTACTACTGCTTGTTCATATTTATACTGCTAGGTTTGTTACTATCAGTTCGTATTACTTGGGATTGATGAATTAGGTTACAAACTGCTCGAATTATGAAGATTTGTACTGCCGTAGCAACTGTTTATGCTTAGTCACGATTTAGAGGTTTGTACTGCCATTGCACGAGTAGTGCTACCTATTAGAAAAATAGTAGTAAGTTAATGTTGTTTGTTGTTCTTAAAACTTACTACGGCTGATCACGTGTTAGTTTGGGTTTATGTTCAAGTGCTGCTTTTGGTTGTGGATATTATAACTGCTAAGGTGTTAAAAGCAGTATGTTTGCACTTGTGAAAAAGGAGCCTGCATTGTGATTGGATTTTTAAGAATGCAATTTATTCGTATAGTGCTTTGAACGTTAGTTTTCAACTCTGAAATGCAGTTTTATGTTAATGCTGGCATATATAGCTTTCTTCTGCAGCTAGGTTTTCAATTGTACACTTAATACTACTACTTGGTTATTAGTACTCTAGATTTGGAAAAGCAGTTACTACTGTTCTTTTTGGTTGTGGCTTATTAAGTTTGTACTGCTAAGCATATCAAAAACAGTTTGGTTAATATGCTTGGAGCTTTAATGGATTTAATATTTCTAAGCTCAAATTCGATATCGGAATGACACACACATGGTTTGGATCTCGAATAGAACAGGATGCTTCGTTTAAGGGGAAGCTAACAAATTGATTTTGTTTTAAATGTTCTTAAACGTTTAAAAGGCTTGTTTTTAGATTGTTTAAATTAATTAGTTATGAAGAAGATTGTTTATCACTTATTTGATGATGAAGTTGAATTACGTGGGTAGTGTTTCTATATATCTAAAGGCTAGTCATTTACAGATAACTTATTTGTTTTATATGGTATTGATGAAGACTTGCAAAATCTAGCAATGTGTGATTTCTCTTATGGTGCTTAATGCTCACATTTTCATCTCTTTAAGGAGTTTAACTTGTTGTGAATAGTGTTCATATAGTTGAGGATTTGTCAAGAGACTGCGGTATACTTATACTATATACTTATTACTACTCCGTCTACGTATGATTTTAGAAGTCACGTGGATATACAAAGACTTAAGAACAAGATTGGGTATTCCTACTTCTACATCAAGTTTAGAGTTATACTTTAGTTTTACTTCATCAGTAATCATTACAAAAAAGCCTACAGAAATTTTTAAGAATTCAAGAATGGAAAACCATAATGGATTTCAGGGGAAGCTTATTGACAAATTGTTTAAGAAACCATCAGATATGTTCCTATACACCATTTGAGGTAGAGATAGAGTTTTTCATTTATTACTTTTAGCTTTTTTTATAGAGTATTTGTTTATTACCTAAACTGTGCGCTACTTTAAAAGTTTCTATTGTCTTGAATTCATATTCTTATTATGCATCAATGACGAGGTAATTTGAGACATCTCAAGGTAACATAGGCTAGGAGCCTACTAGTAAGTGTAGTAATGGTTTGTAGATGTAAGATTCAAGTTGCTTATCTTTATAAGACCCCTATTGAATTATGACAAAAAGGGAAGAAGATTATAGAGATATGATTTGCAGCTTATTATGTATGGTGATATGAGCAAGTTACAAAGGAAATCTAAATTAAGGGGAAGTTTTTGTTTCATTCAGGGAGATCCATGATCTCAACTTTAGGGGAAGCTTTGATTAAAGGATTTATGATGAAGTGTGTACAAGAATATGTTTGTTTTGTCATCAACAAATAAGCGAGGATTGCTGGGAATTAAAGATTGATGAATCCAAAAAGAAACAAGTAATGAAAACAAAGACTAAAATAAAAGAAGTATACAGCATAAAGATGAAGATTTTTTGAAGATCTCTCTTATTCAGATACGAAGATATAGAAATAATATTAAAAGTTAGGAAGATATTATTTGTTCTTATCCTTTGTAAAAGTCTGATGTCTTTATTATATAAAGATACATAGGCGTGTAAGTTTAGGTGTGTCAATGTGTGTTTACACCAAACTGTAAAAGATGTAGACGTCTATTATGTGTTGTGTAGCCCCAAGGATCTTTGATCCCTGTTACTAGTTAGAATAACCGATCTATACTGATCATATAGTATTTAGGGTTGGTAGGAACGTATGATAATAAAACCTTGTTCAATAACATTGATGTTCTTATTTATATTCTGCTGCATATTATTATCATTGTTATTATTAATCCTAGATATAAGTTTTAAACAAACTGAGCTTAATCGATCCTATCAATAAACATAAATAATGGATACATACCTTTAGCAACCAAGCTAGTAACAAAACGCAAGCGTCTTCATTTACACGCACGTGTGTATAATCGTTCTTAACCAAAACCACTATAAGTTACTAAAAGAAATAACCTCCATGTGTATCCACACTACACGTCAAACAATATCACCTGAATGCTAGTTCTTGACCAATGAGCAATAGAACTAAATTGATTGAAACCGATAAACCCTAAAGGTTGTTTAGGTTTTGTCCGACCAAGAGGATGAGAAGAAAAGATGGGATAAGAATTATTAGCTCCAGTGTCCTCCTTATATAGTAGATGAGTTTAGGGTTTTCCTAAAATACATAACTTGGAGGAAAAGATAGCTCAAAAGCCAATCCAACCTCCCCTTAGGCCAGGTCCGTTCGAAGTCAACCCTAATACCCCTTGGTGTTGACTTTTTGACTTTTCTAATATTTATGGTTAAATACATTTAATTAACCATTAATTAAAAAGCCTTTATAGTTAATTATTCATAACGTACTAATTAACGACCGTTAGTGTTCTTTCGCAAATCTTATATTAATATAAATAATAAATATACACTTATATTATTATAAACATCAATAAAATGATATTTTAGTGTAAACGTGTGTGACCCCTACAGGCTCACGTATTCCTAGTTGTATAAATATTTGTATGACATGAGCACAAACCAACAGCTCCCACTTGCGAATGTCATGGTCATAAATATAACATACTAACATTTACAAATATAACTAGAAACATCATCAATGCTCCCAGAATACCTGAATATGTAGTTTTGTTAAACAATTCATCCTTTCATGGTTTTAGGTTAGTCTTATCCCTTTGTTTCATATACAATGTTAAATATGAATATGGATCAATAGTCATTCCATAATTTAACGATTCTATTTCTCGCATTTGTATTGATCATGATTACCAAATGTAAAAAGAATCATCTTAAGTACACTTTGGGCACGGCCACACAAACATCTGATCAACCCAACGAGGGGCCCAATAAGTATCTTACTCCCAAACACGTAGAGGAACAAATTCTATTTTGACTACAAGTGTCCGTCATGTACTTCAAAATATTTCTGATAATGTCCCTTATAACTACCTTTTGACAGTATAGTAGTAGACTACAGTCAAGAAATGCTATCCATACATGCAAAACCTGCTTGCATATTAAGTCTAAGGATAAACATAACTTTCACCATATGTCTAATGTACCTAATGACACCGATCCATAAAGTGATTAACATAGGTGCGGTATCCAATAGACAACCTTATTGAATAACATGTGAAGTTGGCAGAATCATTTTTACAGATTCTCCAGAATACAACCAAACACTCACATTTACCTTATCTTAACAATATTCTCATATTGTTAACTGGCAATGGACATAGTTTAGAATAAATAAATTTACTCATGAATTTAAACATGCAAATATAGAACACGGTAGTTTAAATGAAAATGATCATACCTCGTATATCAATTCATTGTTTTATACAACTGCTTACAGTTCCATTATCCAAATACCAAATAAGATCAATGCATGACGATCCTAGTTAAATGTCTTATCCACAATTATTGATAAGGCATATGTTCCATGAACAAATCAACCAGGTTTTGATCTTGTGAAAATTTAAGAATACTTATTTCAGAATTCATAAATAGTGATTTTTTTAATCATATGATGATTGTTATTTTGTAAGTGTGCACTTAATTATAAGTATCACTTATATGAGTCTATTCATACTACATTCCATAAGGTGTATGACATACGCAAAACATCCTAATGAAAACAATTATCTCAATAGTTTTCCCAACTGTAAAGCACTCTTATTCTTTTAATATAGTAGTATGCAACTATGTTTTAAACCAAGCATGTGTAGCCAACAATGTTATCATATACGATGAAAAACTTAATTCTACAAAGATTAAGTATTATCTCAATTAAAACAAGCACTAGCATATATAAACAACACTATGGTAAACCACCGTAAATTCTGAACACTTCTTTAATAATGTTTGGATATCACACAAACCTAATATTTGTTGATCATAATGATCTTACTATGATTACCATAATGTATATCCATAGTATCTTCATTGTTTATTTCAGGAATGAATTCCTGATTTTAACATTAATCAGAATGGTCCTTCTAATATCTTTCATTTAGATTCTGATGTTGTCAAATCATCTTACATTCATGAAAATGATACAACTAATCACATATATAATATTATGTCCATAATGAATCCTTTAGTATGACTTAAGGTTTCCATTTATGTATTCAATCTCACCAAGCAAGATAGATCATTCGAGTTTCACTCAATGATATTTCATATTGCACTCGGACTTAATTCACCACATATGTTTAATGTATCAAACATATTATTCTAAGGTTTCATGTTTCATTTCCTAAAAATTCTTGCCAGAGACTTATTTTAATCTAAAGGATAAAATCTTAGATAAATAAATTGTTTCTAATTATGTTTAATAACATAATCAATTTTAGAAAAGTAAAAACAAATTTACTCCTACTAGCTTTGAGATGTACTAATGAGCTATCTTTATAATTAAAAAAACAAATCCACCAAAGTGATTTATTTAACAATTAAACTTAAGATTATGCTCATTAGATGCGTGCTTTTAATTCATACTTAGATTCTAGCATTTTTGTATACTTTCTAAAGATTATATTGGATTCACAAAACCTTATTTGATTACATATCGTCATCACAAAGTAATCAACCAATAAAGAGATCTTGAAATGTACTGGTCATATTTCTTTCCAAGAAAACAAGTATGACAATCAAATTATCTTTATATATTTAAAGTTCATAAATGAAGAAGTTTTAATCGTAGTCAATTACTTGATTATGAGTAAACACTTATGCCATTTGACGTGCAATAAATATGTATACAATATTGTCCCTTTGAGTCTTCTCTAAAAGGAAACTCATTCAAACCTCATCATTAAACCGATAGGTTAAAGATAAAACAAATTCCAAGAATATGATTATCTCTTTTTGGACAGCATCTCTTCATTCATAGTCTTTGAGTCATTTATTAAATCCAAGATCTAATAATTCATCTCCTATGGTTAGTAGGTTCACAATGATACTTGTAACACCCCCAAATTAGGTCGCAGCGGATTAAGGGTCCGGGGCATGTTACTTCTCAGATCAATAACACAAGATATATATAGAACGACCAAAAAGTTGTTTTAAAACTGATACATTAGATTAAACAAATATTTGATACAAATAGCCTGAAGCTTTAACTTGTTCCTTGTTAATATTACAAAGATACTGGTTCTCAACACATGAGTTTCCCAAAACATAATACAACCATATCTTTAGCATAACATCCCAAAACAAAATCACCAATGTATCCTTGGCACCTTATGCTTAATGATCTCCTGAAAAACATTGCTTTAAAACGTCAACAATAATGTTGGTGAATTCATAGGTTTGATAAATCGTATATTGTAGGACCACAAGATTTCCCAAGTGTATGATAATGCAACAGATGCAGACATCATATAAATGTAATTACGTTTCCCTAAGCTTCGATAACACTTAAGCACGAACATAAATGAATCCATATAAATTGTCCGAACATTGCCCGTGATGATGTTCTACCCCGCAACATCCCATTTCGACATGGTATAATGTTCATTTTTCCCAGTGATAGCTAATCACCGATCGGGATGTCAATCCAATAGATCTAGTCATAACATTTCTGCGCTCACAATCCAGTAACTGACAGTTCATGATAATGGGCTCAACTAGGGTTATCGCTACTTAGGCAACACGTAATCATAATATAAAACTTATCCACTTGTGTCCAATTATAAAACAGTGCATGTTTCTCACCCCAAAGACTTATAAAACAAATCATGTAAAACGTGGGGCTATGAACTCACCTTGAGTGAGCGTATGTCAAGTATATCACAGATAATGCGTCACGTAAATCGTCAGATGCAACCTATTTAATTTAAGGCCGTATAAATACTAAGCATGATGATTAACAACTACCATATACAAGTCTACATAGCTACATCACCATCTAATTGTTTTGGTAAAATTGTGTTTAATAAGTAAAAACGTTTATAATTACCGTTGTAGTAAAACTGGCGTAACTTTCGCGTTTTGAGTCCGTTTGAGGTGTTTCTTGCGCTCACGTTTTCGTATTAAGTCGAGTTATCAAAATTTGACATTTACAAATTTTGGACCCACTGGTGAACAATAACTTTTAATATTCACACCAGATCATAAGTTTATTTATATGGTTTTTGTTATCGTAAAACCCGTAAACGTCGTATTTTCTTCGTTATAGTTCCATTTTTAGCGATTATTTTGAGCACGTTCTCGTAATTGAAAGCTCTATTGATTTATGAGGTTTACAAAAACAAAAGTTTCTATCATGAATAGTAACTTTGATAAAAATAGTTTTATAAAAGTATTTATTGTCGTAAACTCGCGTAATTTGTAACTTCTTCGTTATTGATTGAAAAATTACGTTTCTTATCATTTTGGAATCCTAAAAATATGTGTGATTTAATAAAAATGCCAAACCTTCTGTTTCTATAAGTTTTATAACTTGTTTTTATAATAGTTATTTTATAAACCCGTTTAATTAACGTATAACTCGTAATTATCGTATCTTTTTCGTTATTAATCCGTTTTTCGAGTTTCTTACCTTTTTGGAATCGTCATGAGACGTATCATCTTTAAATAATGTAAAACCCACTGTCTTGGATTCGAATCCAAACAGCCCTTTTGCAATTCATTTGTATACTTATTTATATAGTTTATTTTATGTACTTTTCAACTAATTAAATTACCACAATTTCTCCACAAGTCTTTATATCATATGTCATAAATATATTAGTGTCCATAGTTCCATATATTATCCAAATGTCCAAATTTATAAGTCCATAATAACACTTATAAACCATAACTTTGCTTTAAGTAACCCGTTATCACTATTTTTACATAACCATTTTTACACAATAACCATAGTTACAAGTCTTATCATCCTTTTATAACCTATAGTACCATCCATATAACATAATATATCCATGAAACAATTAACAAGTCCATTTGCATTACTTATACGTGTAAATAATTAAGAAACCTTTAAAAACCCTTAATTTTACATGATCATTTTTACACTTAACCACATGGTATAACACTTATTATATCCATGTTTAACATGCATTTTATCAATATCACAACATATGTAAAAGTGTACAAAATGATTATCATAAGTAAAAACTCTTTTTACATGTTTAAAAGTCCTAAATGGTGATTTTAGCTATATAGAACTCATATATGCATATAATCATGAAATGAAAAGTTAAAGGCTTTTAGATAACCTTATGATGATGTATGATGATGAGAAATATGTGCTAAACCCTTGTTTAGCCTTTAAACCCAAGCTAGCAAGCTATGAAAACCCTAATTCAATATGAAACCCTAATCTTGATTTCTTGCTTCAACACTTGTAAACCCTTAACCAACCCTTGCAAACAACTTAGGACATCTTAGATATGATATGAGAATGTGTGAATAAATGATAGAAAAATTTTGTATGGATAGTTGATATGTGCAAAATACATATATCCGTTAATACGTAAAATGGACCAATTAAACCCAAAACAGACTAAAAATGGCAAAAATATGCTTGTATTTGTGTTTTGTGTGAGTAGGTACAGATATATCAAAAATCATAAGAAAACAGTAAAAAAACGGGCAAGCACGGGCACGAGAAACAGAAGAGTGCACAAAAGCCAGAAGCAAAGCCAAGAAAAGTCAAACCTTTAGTCAAATTGGTCAAACTTTGGTCAACAAAAGTCAACCATAAGAAGATAAAAACCCCAATGTTACCCAAACAATCCCTTAAAGTTCAAAAGTTACACAAATGGTCCCTAAGCCTAAATGGGCCATACCCGGATCCAAAACCCAAATCCTTAGCCCAATACCCTTTTATAAATCCACAAGGACCATTTCTGTCAATTATGAAAGTCCTTTTATACCTTACTCCTTTATAAACCAAACACAAGGACTGAATTTGCAAATAGTCCAAAGTTTAAACGAATTTTACGCCTCTTTCAGTTAAAACAAGCGGGAATGAACAAATACTATTCATTCATCGTCCCGAGTTACCCACAGGTCAAATCAAAGGGCTTTTTATAATTAAGGGTCAAGAATGATAATTCAAGGGTTCAAGTAACCCATGGCTGGTTAGACTCACTCAGCATTCTCATGGAGGAATCCTAAGAGAATGCGAGCGCGTGACATGAAAGTAACACATCAAGGATAGAGAATTTGCACTAATTGTACTCACATAACAAGGACAAGTGAGCCTCAAACGGATTGCCAGCTTGGCAATCCGTGTGAGGTCATTTAGTGATCCAATGGATGTAATCACTCCTCCAATGATTGGGAAAATGATTGGTTATGATTGATTGGAGCGTGGGAAAGAAGTTACAGCCTAGAAGCTTCACTATTATGCTATAAATAGCATCCTCACCTCACACACAAAAGATCTTTTTTCTTTTCTAGTTTTTCACCTAATATAGCTTTTAGAATAGTTATAGCTTATTGTAATTTTCCTTTTTAAAATCAGTTGTAATCTCTCTTTATTAATATAATCAATCTTAATTCAGTTAATAAAGTGTTCCTTTAAATCTTTCATAAGCTCTTTTATTATACTCTCAAAGTGTGTGTAATGTCTCATAAGTTTCTAATAAGCTCAACAGCTCTCATGAGTCTATAAGCTCATGATTTGAGCTTAAAGTGCTCTTAATCATACTCAAATTACATAATCTAGCTTAAGTTCTTGTTTACCCTTGCTAAATTGAGTGGACTTTTTGAAGGAGATCAATAATAAAGGAACTCCAGGATCCATACTGGCTTATAAAAATAAGCCAGAGTTGTAGATAAGCCTTAAAACTTAGACTTCTGTTTAAGCTGAGCTCAAGTAAGTTTCTCTTTTAAATCCGATTTGCCTTAATTTCTAGTCTAAATAGTAGATTAGATGCTTATTATTTGAGATTTGCTTATTTGCTGTTTTCAAATTGCTATGAACTTATTTGCCTTTATTCTAGCTTATAAAGTGTGTTTTATTATCTGTTTTTGCTTATTATATCTTAGATATTAGAATTCTTAATTCTGTCATAAAAATCTTAAAAACCATAAAAAAATTAGATAGCATAGTGTAGATCCTAGATTTCTAGCTTAAATAGTCGTTGATTAATGTTCATTAAGTTTGCTTTTAGTAGATTATCATCTGGTTTCAAGGATTTAGTTGTTAAACATCCAAATCAATAGCTTAGTATAGTCTGTCAAATGCCAGTAAAAGAGTTTGGATTAAGCGACTTTGATCTCAAATATCAAAGATAAAATTGGAAATATTCGCTTGAGTCAGTTTTTAAATCATAAGAGATTAGTTAAAAAAGAGTTTTCAAAGGTTAGATGTTAAACTTTATCAAGTTTAGAGGTAAAATTTGTGTCACAGACCAGGGAAGCTTATCCTTCATGTTTTCTACTAAATTTGATCTAAGCCGTTTGTATTTTGTTTGTGTTGTAAAATTGTGTTCATACACACTCATTAAGAGTGTGTAGTGTTGGTATAACTCCTTTAGTTAACCTGCAAATTGTGGTTAGGCTTTAGCCATTGCAATAAATTACCACCACTGCAGTCAAAACTGCAAGTGCTTTCGGGTCAAGTTTAGATTATTAAAATATAGGAACTTAGGTATTTAAAATTCATTCACTTATAGATTATACATAGCCTTTAACTAAATTTAGACATGCTCTTCCATTTTCTAGCTTAAAACATAAAATAAGTTTGCTGTCAAAAGTCACTAAAAAACTCAAAAAGAACAAAAACAGTAGTAATTAAATTAGTTTTCCTTAAATTTTAAATTCTAGCTTAAGTTGTTGTTCTTATGGATAAATTGATAGTTAAACCAATCTTTATATACGTTTAGAGAGCTTAAAGGATTAGTTTTGCTAATGAGCTTTATTAGCTTTAAAGAAGTTTGAGTCATTCTGTTCCACTTCCTTTGTTAACCTCTTTTTAGCATTAGTTTTAAAAATTTAGTATTGTTTCTACTTAAACTCTCTCATTTATAGATAGTATACAATTATAGACTTGCTAGAACATCTTTTAGTTTTTCATTTGGAGCTATATTGAGCTGTTTAAAGCTGTTTTTTGTGAAACCAAACAAAAGCTTACTTACTAGGTCAAAGCTTTAGACTAATAGTGAGCTTATTTAGTAGGTTTCAGCTAGTCAGATTTATTAAAAAATATTTAAAAAGTTATTTTCTTTCAAATTTAGTCTTTTATTTTTTCAAAAAGTATAAAAATAAAAAAAAAAGCAAAAGGTGTTGTTAACCACACTCAACCCACGACCTCACACTCAACAACCATACGTCTTAACACATTGCTAACATTAGGCTCATCGTTACCTTTTCCTTTCATTAAACTCTTATACTCATTTAGCCTTATAGTTAAATAAGTTGTCAAGCTTATTTGTGCTTATTTTAATAAGCGTACGACTTCGTCTTATTTTTCCGCTGATGATCATATAGCATAACTATTTCTGTATTTTTCCTAGAAATATTTACTATAAGTTTAGTATTTTTTAATCTATTATTTTCTTATAAAAAACTTTAAAAAATCTAAAAAATCGAAAATAAATCAGAAAAATAAAAATCCCTTTTTTATAAAATTTTTCTTTTATCATAAGTAGTAGGAAAATTAGTTTCACTTTCGTAGGGTCTAATTTGCAAAAATTCACTTTTTAAAGAACGGGTTTCGTTCCCGTTCTTGGTTTTCAATGTTTAACGCTCGTTTTAACTCCGTTTTTGTTCTAGTTTTTTTAAACTTCGTTTTTAGTCAATTAGAATACATTTTAAAAATAAAATTTTTAATTAGATTTAATTTTGTAGAATTGAGGTTTTTGGCCTTAGTTTTAATGTCCCGGCTCGCGTTTTTAGTTAAATTTTGACTTCCAACTATTTGATTCTAAGCTTAATTTTAGTTTTTTGAGTAGATATAAGTAGTTAATCAAATCAAATTTTGCCTCTTATTCAAATCAAAATCCGAGCTAAAACGTGGTTTCAATTACACAAGTCGTTGGGGGAAACGACCCGGGTGATCATACTTCCCGGTAAAATATACGTATTATATATTATATATATCTTTTAGAGTGAATTTTCCTTAGGGAATTTTCTTAATTGCTCTTTTGGAATTATATTATATTATATATTTTTGCGTGTATAAAACTAAACATCAGTTTTTGGCGCCGTTGCCGGGGACTTGTGTTAAAGATTCTGTCGTTTTACGTTTGTTAATTTGATTTGAAGATCCTTTCGTCCTCGAAAGTTTCATTTTTGTTAAATATTTCAAAAAATAAAAAAAATAAAAAAATATAAAATATTCAAAAATATTTCCTTTTTCTTTTTACTATAATTATCAAAAAAACATAAAAAAATCAAAAATATAAAAAATTGTCCTTTAAAAAATAAATACAATACACAAAGTTGGTAAACGAACACCAACATATAATACTTTCAATTGAGGTATTATCATAAATAAGTTCCGGTGAACTTGAAAAGTTCCCAAATCGAACCAAAGATTCAAAAACTTGCCATTTGTGTCACTTACAAAGTACGGCTCACCTTGAAAAGCAATTTTTGAGAGTTACCATGAAGTAAGTTGATTATTTGGTTTTAAGTTGTCTTCCGTGTATCCGTTTAAAATAGATTGTTAAAAAAATAAAAATTAGTGTAATTTTTGTTTGCTTTTTAATTTCTTTATCTTTAGTGCATGCGCACTCGATCTCAAGCTCGTAATCGAAATCGTCGACAACAACAAATAACAACGGTTATTGTTGAGGAACCCGAGTTTCCAATGGCCGACAATCGTACCATGGCTCAAATGCTACAAGCTCCCATCGAGGGATACGAAGATGCAATTGTTGTTCCACCGATTAATGCAAACAATTTTGAGCTTAAACAACCTTTGATCAATCTTGTGCAAAGTAATAAGTTCACGGGTAGACAAGACCCTCATAACCATCTTCGATTTTTCAACAAGGTCACTTCAACGTTTAGACATCCCGAAGTTCCGAACACTTCGATTAAGCTTTTGCTTTTTCCTTTCTCTCTAGACGGTGAAGCCCGAGATTGGTTAGATAAGGAACCTCCTAGATCAATTCTCACATGGGATGACCTTGTTTCAAAGTTCATAAACCAATTCTTCCCACCTTCGAAAACAACTTACCTTCGAAATGAAATCACCACTTTCTACCAAAAACCGAATGAAACTTTCAACGAAGCATGGGAACGTTTCAAAGGACTTCTTCGTCAATGTCCTCATCATGGTTTCTCGGAATTACATCAACTTGATACGTTCTACAATTCTTTGAATACCAATGATCAAGATGCTTTAGATTCCGCCGCGGGTGGAAATTTTCTAGATAAGATGCCTCGTGATGGTTTAGCCATTATTGAGAGTAAATCCAAGGTTCGTTATTCAAGAAGTCGTGCAATTGAACCAAGAGTGAGTACGAATGCTCCTCTTTCTACTTCTACACCTTCTAATTCTTTTGAATTTCAACAACTCGCCGCTTCTCTTGAAGACAAAATGGATATTCGAATGAGCCGATTAGAAAAGATGATTAGTGAAAAGAATGTTACGACTCCTGCTACCGTCAAAGCAGTCGAGGAAGTTTGTGTCACATGTGGTTCAAACCATAATTTCAACAATTGTCCGTTAACAAGGAATGAATTTCCCGTTTTTCATGATAACATTCATCAATTCCAACAAACCGCCGCCGTTGGCAACTTTGTTCAAAGGAATCCTCCTAATTTGGCAAATCAGATGAGACCACCTGGTTTTAATCAATCAAATGTTCAAAACAACCAAGGAAACCAAAGCCGTTATCAAGGAAACAATTTCAATTCGAATCAAAACCGTGGAAACAATTTCAATCAAAACCATCAAAACAATCAAGGTCAAGTTTTTCAACCACCAACCAATCAACCACCGGTTTACCAAGTTCCACCATATCAAGCTCCTTCGCCTCAAATTTAAGGTGTTTCAAAAACGGATTTTGAAAACTACGTCAAGGCAAACGATGCGGTGTTGAAGAATGTTCAAAATCAAGGTCAAATTTTGCAGAATCAAATGTCTAATGTTACGAGTTTGTTGACAAGTCTTTGTAATAATTTCAAAGATTTTGCCTCTACTTCAAATTCAGGAACACTTCCAAGTCAAACCGTAACTAACCCTCGTCAAAAAATTAATGATATCACCACAAGGATCGGTAAAACTTTGGAAGAACCTTCGACTCCTTTTGTTCCTACTCCTGTAGTTTCAAATCCTCAAAAAGAACCCGAACAAAACCCGGAGACGTCAACGGAAAAAGTGCAAAATCCAAATTTGGAAAATACCGCACATGTCCCACCTCCGGAGGAAGAAGATTCCATTTTCATGGAAATTCCAAAACCAAAAGCAAATAAAACCGTTAATGTTGAAATTCAAGATCCCAATTCTCCAAAACCAACATCGTATCAATCTAAACTTCCATACCCCGAGAGGATGAAAGTTAGAGAGAATAATAAACCAAGTGCTCAACATAGCCGGTTCTTGAAGATGTTCAAACAACTCCGTTTAGAGATTGGATTTAAAGATGCTCTTGTCGAAATGCCAAAATTCAACAAATGGTTAAGCTCGTTGCTAAGGAACAAAGAGAAGCTCGAGGAGATCGCCATCACAACTGTAAATGCTGAATGTTCTGCCATCATCATGAACAAAGTTACCGAGAAGCTCGAAGATCCGGGAAAATTTCTTATCCCATGTGCTTTACAAGAACTCGATAGGACTAGTGCTTTAGCCGATTCCGGAGCTAGCATAAATCTCTTACCTCATTCTATCTAGAAGCAACTTGGGCTTGGAGCTTTGACTCCTACTCGAATGACACTTGAGCTTGCCAATCGTTCCATTACACACCCAATGGGCATAGCCGAGGATGTTGTAGTTAGAGTTGATGGTTTCACTTTTCTTGCGGATTTTGTAGTGGTTAATTTTGAGCCAAACCCAAGAGTGCCTATTATTTTAGTAAGACCTTTCCTTCGCACCGCAAAAGCTCTCATTGATTTGTACGAAGAAACATTGACTTTAAGAGTAGGAAAGGAAGAACTTGTTTATTATGCCGATAAATCTGAGAAAAACAAGAATAACCATTTTGTTCACGCCATTTCTATCATCGATTTCTCAAAAGATGATCCGTTTAGTGGCAGTACCACTAATATTCTTCCTCCTAGTTCTTCTCCGATGAAGACTAGTGATAATTTCGAGAAGTTCACCGATAAACTTGCTCCTCTTGTTTCGTTACCACCAGGTAATGATGACTCGACTTTTAAGAAGGACTTGCATTTTCAAATTTACTCGAATCCTCTTTTCGAATTCGATGATAATTTCAAACCTAGCAACGTGAATCCTCTCTTTGAAGAGAACGATAAGGATGCCGAGATTAAGTCTTCTTCTTCCTTTACACTTACTTCACCGGAAGAAAGTGAATTAGAAGCTTATCTTGAAAGAGATTCGATTCCACCGGGAATTGATCTTACCCTCCCTCCCACCCTTGAAGTTTCAAGTAGCAATCCTACTTCCCTTACTCTCATCGGAGAGAAGGTTTGTTCTTGGAAGACGCCGATATTTTTCTCGTTGGTCCGATTTTTATGGAAAATGGTGACTCAAATTGCGATAAGGAAAAATATAATTTGTCTCTTGGCCACTTATTTACATAAAAAACCAAAACCTCTTTCTCAAGAAGTTGAAGAAATCAAGGAAAAAGAAGATGAAATTTCAAGAGATGTTCCAATCCATACTATTGTCATGCCAATTAGAATCACTTTTGATAACCCGATTGATTTTAATGATCATTTTTCCAAACCAAAGGATATTAAAAAGGACTTAACCGTTTCATTTGATTCCTCCGAATCAAGTATTTTACCACCTCCTTTGTTAGATTCCGACTCGCCTTTCACTGCGGAGTTGTCTGCAAGTATTACCTTGAATTCTCTCGGAAAAGAGGACAAAGTTTTCAAACCAGGTATACTAGTTTATCGTGCCATTCATGATAAAAATCTTGCAACATTAGAGAAGAATTTAAGAGAGAACATTTCCTCCGGGACTCTCTTAGTTCTTAAGGAACGTCATTTTATCTTTGCTACGATTTTGAATCGCTTACTTCCTTTTTACCTCAACTTACCCAAGGATGTAACTTTACTCTCATTTTCTTGTGCAAACGAAGACAAGATTTTTAAACCTGGAATTCCATGGTTATACGAAGTGCACTATCTTCCTTCCGGAATATCTCATCAAGGCTTAGATTTCATCAACATTCGTATCATTGCTTATCACCCAACGGAGATATGTCTGATTTCTTATGGTTCTCTTGGATCCGAAAACAAGATTTTCGATCCCGGAATTTTCATTATCACCATTTGAAATTCTCCAATTGCTTTCCCTAAGGACAACTAAATTCAGGGATCGAGTCGAGCTTGCGACTCGGTGAACAAAAACAAGCCGCTTCGTGGGAGTTCACCCCATGCTTATCCTTTCTATTTTCTTTCTATTTTCTATTATCCTATGTGTTGTGTTGAGCGAGGCTTGTACTCTTTCCAATTTCTCGATGTTTGTTGCTTGTTTGTTGTGATTTTGTAGGATCAACCCAACAAATTCTTTGAATCCTCTCATGTCCGGTTGATTTTTCCCGTTCTACTCGAGCTTCTTATCCTTTGTGTGAAATTAGTTTGGGGAGATCCATATCCTTTCATCAATATCGATTAACGTTTATCTTTGCATAATTCATAAACGGCTTAGATTTTCGTAGAGACCCAACTTTAAACATTGAGGATAATGTTTCGTTTTAGTTTGGGGAAGGGAATCTATCGATTTGATGTTGCTTGTTTATTGTTTTGTTCTCACGTACCCGTTTTCCCACAAAAATAGCAAAAATTTTAAATTTTTAAGATCTTATTTGTAGGAAAAAATGAAAAAATAAAAAATATTAGTAGTTGATAAAAAAAATAAGTGTTAAGACACGAATGTAGGTTTTCCGTTGGTAAGAATAAGAAGTAATTTTTGACCCGATCGAACGTGTTGAGTTCTAGCTTTCTCCCTTAACAATTAATGATGATAGTTTGTGCTAGTCTCATGTAGACTTTAAAACTTGTAGACTTGATCCGTATCTGCTAATGAAGACTTGTGCTAATCTCAAATAGATTTTAGATATGCCGAGTTGGAATTTTATATAGGCTAAGTATCTTGCGAATTTTTTATTAGAGATTTTAAATTGCAAAAGAATAAGAGATGATAGTGTTATTACGTGTTAGGTGCTAACAAGGTTTATTTGGAAAATTAAAGGCTTATAGAATAACTTGTGGTTTTACTTCCCCGAAGTTCTTAAAATGATTAATTATACGTGTTCTCTTTAAGTTTTACAATTGAGTTATACTCTTAAAAGTCTAATCAACATATTCAGAGAAAAGATTTTATCATGATGAAGTAACATATTTGTAATAAGAATGTTAGTTCAAATTTATACTTTGGTTTTTAAAATGAAATTTTTCTATTTGGCATAATATTGTGTTTCTAGTTTAACAAAACAATGTAGTTGGTGAATAAAAAGGATGCAAATTATAAATCCTTAAATGTTAATAATAATATACAAACTCCATCGCAATAAAGTACATGGGCATTTGTCGGTTCGCTCCCGATGTGACATCGATGGAATTTACAAAGTCATAATCCTATTCTCTTAATTGGTGTCATATGTGTGAAATTAAGGGAGAGCCAAAGAAAACGTTCCATTAATTCATGCTATGTAGGTGTCAACATTTTTCTCCCTATGCAACATTTTCATGTCTCAAATTTTAATCAATTGGTATGAAAATACTAAGAGATTAGTTATTTCCATAAGGGGAGAAAATGTGATTGAGAAAAAAATGTGATCTTTAAGACTCTAAGTGCATAACTCTTTCCTCTAAGTGCGAAACAATTTCAAATATCGATGCACATGTGTAAGGGGAGCATTTCAAAAGAATGAAACTCTCAAAGTGTTAAACGTTTTGATTTATATCAAACACTTTGATTGATTTTCAAAATGGTTTTATGGTTACGATCTTATACCCAACAACATCTTAATTTATGATGATTCTGAAGTCATAAGGTGGTTAGGTTAGGTATTAGTCCTATGATCCAACCAGAACTAAAGGGATTGATGTGTCGTTGTATAGGTGTTATTTATGATTATCAGGTTTTACATTTATATTTAGCCGACTAACCTAAAGATAACACTTTAACAGTAGTGTACCGGGGTTAAGGATGTAGCTTTCGGTAGTTAGGGTGTCGAAACACTAAGAGTGAGAGCTTAACATATTCTCTCTATCAGTATTTTATTCTATCTTGATTAGTCTATTACTGGTGAAATCCTATGTGTATACATAATTACTAGAGGTAAAAGGAGGTTTTCAGCCTAAGAGACTGGCACAGGTTTATGGTGACAAATATGAATTCTAAGCGCAATACACACTAAAGCAAATAAACACATGTCAAAAGAGCGGAACGAGCCAAATAATAGAAAACTATATTAACCATGTTAAATCTGATTAAATGCTGGTTTGATTAATTAGTGCATTGGCTGATTATCTCGAAGCGGCATATCATTCTTAAGACTTAGCCGGTACTTCATTCCTAAGACTAGACACGAACAATTCTATCTACGATTAACGCATCCGCTATAAAGCATCATATAGTTTAATTATAATCTACCTTAGGGAATTAATGAGTGGTGATCTGTTTAATACCTGATAAGTGTAAAAATTCACATATCGTTTATACTAAATAAGCCCATTTTAAACCCAAAACAGTCTTAAAATGCAAAAATATACTTGTTTTGTGTTTTGTTTGGGCAGATTCGGATATATCAATATCACAAGTTGAGAAAACCGTCATAAGACGGGCAAACACGACACAAAGAAAGGAGGAGCACAGCAGATGTCTAAGCCAAAACCCTTAGCCCATTTCCCTTTATACTAGTCCAAGGGCCAATCCTACCAAGTTTGAAAGTTATTTAACACTTGGACCTTTAATAAACCAACTACAAGGACCAATTTTGCCAATAGCCCAAAGTTCAAACGAATTTTACCCATTTTCAGTTATAAAAAAAAGGCGCCAAGTTAAAAGCACTATTCATTCATCCTCTCCGTTTCACCCTCGGTCAAAACGAAGGGGCTTTTCACAATTGATGGGCAGGATAGACAATTCATAGTGGTCTAATCATGATGGGCGGGTCTAGATTTGTAAAATCATGTACTCTCATTTCGCTATCTCAAAGCTATCAAGCTGTGGAAGCAAGAGAAAAGACAAGGGGATGTGGGATTCTACACTTGAAGTACTCACATAAGAAGCACAGTCAAGTAAATCACACGAATGCCACACTGGCAATCCGTGTGAGGCTAATCATGATCCAATGGTTGTAAATGATTTGTCAATCATTGTAGGATTGTACGGCAGAGGATTCAAAGGAGCGTGTGCAGCAAGGCACAGCCTAGAAGCTTCCCTGGAGTACTATAAATACCCTCACCTCTCACACACATAGCATCTCTTTTTCATGTAATTTTTCTTTTAAGTAATTTAGCTTATGAAGTTTTTAGTTTAAATGTAATTTTCATTTTAAATCTCTTGTAATCTGTTTAGTTCAATTAATAAAATTTCAATTTAGTTTTCATCACTTTGTTTCACATTCATAAGCTCTCAACTCTCATCTTACCAATAAGCTCTCATAAGCTCATGTTCAGCTCTCATGAGTCTATAAGCTCATGATTTGAGCTTAATTCAGTCCTAATCATATTTAAAATCTAAAATCAGTTTAACTAATACCTTACCTTGACTTGTGGACTATTAAGCTAATGGAAGGGGAGTCAAATGTGGAAGGACTCCCATGGACTTATACTGGCTTATTTTTAATAAGCCAGAGCTGTTGAATAAGCTCTAAGAGCATTTTAAGCCTTGTTTAGCTAGGCTCATTGTAAGTCTTCTTTAATTTTAAGTTTTAGCTTAATAATTGCTTAATTAGCTTAGATTTGCTTATTTGCTTATTGAAAGTGCTTATCTGTTTTCTTATTGCTTATTTGTGTTTTAACTTGTTTCTTAGTGCTTATAAACCATCTGTTTTAGCTTAGTATAGTTAGATCTTAGATTAATGTTTAATTTGTCTCAAAATCTATAAAAACCAAAAAAATTAGTTAGCATAGCTTAGATTCTAGATTAAGCTTAAGTAGATTGTTGATTTATGTTTATTAAGTTTAATATAAGCTGTTTAAGATCTGGTAATGATGCTTTGTTAGAAGAAATTCAAGTTTGATAGCTTAAGCAAATTCTGTCAACCTTAAAGGAGTGTTTGGCATTTGCTAATTTGACCTCTAAAAGTCAAAGGATTTTGTGCAATTTGATTTAGTCAGCTTTGATTCCACTTATAATCATTAGGGAAGGAGTTTTTTAGAGTTTAGTTTTCAAAAATAAAAAGTTATGGCTTATTCTTGTTGAACCAGCACCAGGGTACTTTCACCTTTTCTTTGTGCTTGTGAAAATTTGATCTAAGCCTTCCAAGGCTTAGATTGTGCTTAATTTATGTTTACACACTCTATATGAGTGTGTCAAGTGCAGTTTTTACCTTCAGGATAAATTGCATATTGGTTTTGTGGCTTTGCCATTTGAACCAACAGTACTAACAGCAGTTAGTACTGTTGGTTTTCTCTTTGCCATTTAAGCTAGTCTAAATAGTCTTTAAACCTTTAAATTCAAGTAGGTAGTAGTTTTCATATAAGTTAATATAGATTTAGTCTTGCTTTTCATATATTAGCTTATTATCTTAGGTAAAATTCAGCTTAAAAAGTCACTAAAACTCAAAAAGACCAAAAATAAGTAGTGTAGATAGTTTCTCTATAAGTGCTTAATTTTGTTGATTATTGGAAAAACTGAATAACAGGTTTTTTTTAGGGCTTATTAGTTAGCTTATCTTCAAAATTACAGGATCTGAATCGGCTTATTGAGCATTTGAGTTTTTCTTAATTTTGAGCTTTTTGAGTTTGTTCTTGAATTAGCTATTTTGATCCTCAAATTCAGTTGATGTTAAGTGTTTTCAGTTAAGCTAGCTTGTTTGAACTAGCTTATGCACATCATAAGCTACATAGGACAGTTTTTGTTTTTTGAATTTGAGCTTATATTGAAGCTTGTGCAAAGCTTTTAGTCCAAATAAGCTAAAAATAGCTCAAAAGCCTTCTTACTGAAGGCAGAACTTCATAAGCTCTTTCTGAGCTTGTTTTTGAGTTTGAGCTTATGCTCCATTTATTAAAAGTGCTTAAAATTAAGTCCTTTATAAGTTCTAACTTTTAGTTTTTGTAAAAAGTGAAAAATAAAAAAAGTGCAAAAAGGGGTGTGTTGCCAGACTAGAACCCACGACCTCTCCCTCATAGTCTATGCGTTTTACCATTGTGCTTCAATAGCTCATCCAACCATCCTTTGCACCATTTAATCTTTATACTAGATTTCCTTTTCCTTTTTCCTTATAAGCCGTAGCCAAGTTTGCTTATTATAGAGCTTTTTAGATAAGCTGTTAGGAAGTTAGTATTTTTCTAGTATTCTTTGTTGCTTAATAGATTTTTCCTGATTTTTTGGTAATTTTTCATTAAGTAGAGTATTTTTAATCATTTTTCTAAAGTTTTTATTTTCGAAAATTCATAAAAAATAGAAAAAGTTTCAGAAAAAAATCAGATGAATTTTTCTAACATGTGTTACCTAACAAAACGTACCAGTGTTTATTAAATGAGACTAACATTACTAAGCATATTAACTAATCAACCTAAGCAAGATAAGCACTAACAGAATATTAAGCATAAATAAAGTAAACATAATAACAAATAAGCCACAATAAGCATTCTACAGTAAATAAAAAAAACAAGAAAAAGAGAGAGACTTACAATACTCTTGCTCAAAACAGGGTTAAACAAAGAGTCTACAAGCTCTAACTTGTATAAAACAAGCTAGTGAGAGTCCCATACGCCCTTCCATACTGGCTTTAACAACCCATAAAATAATCTGTGGTGTAATTTGAGAGTGATTTTTATGATTTTTCTCCTAACGTAATTAACTTTTTATGGTTTACTTAATAAAAGCAGCTTCGAAATAAGCTGTATTGAAAGCTTTTTTTAAACTCAAAACAACACAATTATAAAACTTAACACTTAGAAATTGATAATTGACATAAAACATTACAAATTTGCATTAAACACCTTGAAAAGTGTTATAAAATCTGATAAGTAAAATCTGTAAATGAAGTTTTAAAGAACCTGAAAATAAGCTAAGTTTGTATTAAAAATTAAAACTAACTAGTTGCCTTCAAGTCTTACAAAAGACTCTATTTAGCAGCCGAATTCATCTCTCTTCGACTTCCTTCTCTGGTGTTCTTTGTGAGAGACAAAAACCAAGTGTGCTTGTTGTGTGATGTGAATCAAAACAAATCCCAAGCCCTTCAATTTCTTTTGTGCTTCTTGTAGTCATCATAAGCCATCGAAAATAATTGGGAAATGGTGAGGATATGCCAACATGAGAAATTATTACAGCTGGTGGGGAGGGGGGGGAAGTGAGTGTGAGAATGATTGTATCTAGTGGTGGTTGAGTGTTTGCAGGGTAGAAGTATATGGGAGAAGCTATACATCCCTGACTCTGTAACCATGGTTTTTGTTTTAGTTGGTTCGGAGAAAGATGGAGTTTTGGTGGAAGAGTTGGCAGCGTGGCCCCTCAACTCTTATAACCATATTGCACAACTTTTTCGCAGACCGATTTGCAATTTCGACCGCTTGTCTTTTCTTTTGCAACACAACTTGAGGTTTGGCAGTTTGTACAATACAATATGTATATATACTACACATCGGGCCTAATCATGAGCACAAGTCTTTGGGCCATACAAACACGTCTGCTAACATTTATATGGGGCTTTTGGATTAGGTTATTCCCAACTTATGAGCTTATTGGATTTTGGGAAAGCTCACCTTATAAGGTTGCTTATTTGAGCTTATGGCTTATCCATAAAGACTTTGATTGCTTATATTTTGTGCTTATGCTTAAGCTGTGTATGACTAAAATATGTTTATTGCTCTTTTAAGCAGTTTTATGAAATAAAAATAATGATTATAAGAGGTTGTGATGATAGAAATTGAACGTGTATACGGCTGCCATAAATAGTTATGCTAGAACTGGTTGCTTTAAGTTACGGTAACGTATAACATAACCCGACCGACTAGACTAACTCATAAGTAATCCAATGATTTGATTTGTTAGTAGGGGATAAAACGCCGCTTAGAAAAACGAATGAGGCTTAGGCGAAAAAGTGGCTCTGAATTTCATTAACGGGTGTTTGAGCCTCTTTTGTCATAATATGATTTTCTATAAATCATATGAAAAATCCAGTTTGGTAACTTTGGTTGTTGAAACTGACTACATAATCATAAGCAGTTTGGTATGGGTATTTTGTTAATTACTCCGTAGTATGTTAACAGAAATAAGAATGGGAAAAAAGAAACTGAATTATGGGGGATTTGTTCTATGCAACAACCATGGAGTGGAATCAATACAATGCAAGTTGTTGGTGTAGTTCGGTTCCAACATCGTCGTCTTGAAATTCCAACCAAATGAATGGACACTGTTGTACCGGATAGCATTACCAAATGTTGGCAAACGTGATTCTCCCGTTTCTCAAATGAATATTTTGTTTCCTTTAAATCATTTTTTAAAATATTCTTTTTCTGTCATAGAGACGCAAAACTATGACCTGCATTTGCTGAAATCGTGGTCGCCTTAAAGCCGCTCCAGAAACAGAATAAAAGTTCTAAAGCAAGTAGAGAGTAAACGAGTTTGGCTCCAGCAAGAAAGAATTAGAAGATTTACTCAGAAGTTTACTTCCAAAGGGCAGAAGCTACAGTCTCAGGTAAATCGCGTTAAACACTTAACCGAGCCTTGAATCATTGTCTATGGATGATTGGATTCAATAATAGGTCGTAGGCGGTGCATGGAACTTTTTATAAGCTTGAGATATATATTAAAAAATTTAAGAACTAAATAAGACCTCCTAATAAAGGTCGACAAGGATGCGAGTTAAATGAGATTATGAAATTTTATCATAGGCATGATATGAATGGATAAAAAATAAATGTGATTAGTTCATGGGTCATTGTATGTGTGAATGTTTAAGAATCAAGATTTGCCAAAATTTTACGTATCGTCTTTCTCACTGTCTATATAAAAAAAATTTGCTATAACTTTTCAATTAAATATCTATATCAAACGTACCTAAGTTGGCATAGTTGAAGTTTTATACATTCACTTACGCCATAATTTCTATACTTGTAAGTTTAGGGACGTCATAGACTTTTTGAAGATCATGGATGAAAACTAAGCTAAAAAATGAAGCTCAAGTAAAAAATATCACCGTACTAGAAGATAGAATGTAACTTATTTATGTATAAATCGACACCCTTTTAAAAAAAATTGATGTAAAATATTCAGTTCATTCTTCGTTTTCTTTTATTTCATATGTTTGTGTACTCTTTCATTACACGTACAGTGGTTCAGGTCACGTACGCACTTCATACAGTGTAACAGTGGCAATTTGCACGTGTAGCTCTTTTAATACACTTTTGACAATATTTGTGTATTACCGTGCTACAGGTGAGGGAGCACGCAACCCTGGTTTAGGTGGCGTATTGAAGAGAGAAGATGGAGAATTGTCAAAAGATTTCCTTGTGACTATGAATTATCATCCAATAGCGGGGAAAATCGGTTAGCATAACAAGTGACAGGTACGCTGTTGTTAAATTCTGGTGCGAATGCATGAGCAGGCAAGTTATTGCTTCATGATACTCTATTTTTTCTTTCACAGTTGTGTTTTATTTAAAATGATTTCGGAGATTCACTTGAAGGCGCACGGATGCTCAACTTTTCTATCAAGATGGGCAATAGCATCTATTATATGCAACACTCTTCATAGCCATCGGAAGGTAATAACTTATTTTCATTCTCAAATTTCATATCTTTTGGATAAGTCATCCAACTAAAAGAAGGAAACAACTGCTTATATGTGTTTATAAAGAAATAAGCTATTTAATGAGCTTTTTCAAACACCCTCTCTATAGTGAAACACATATAAGCACATGATCAAGCTTGACATCTAGGTTGTATTTCTGTCAAGAAATAAGTTATTTCACATCTAGGTTGTATTTATTTATCACTAAAAGAAGGAAACTGGAGCTGAATTATATGTGCTAATATTTGTTTCACTAAGGGGGTGAATGTCAAAATAAGACGCGACGAAGTGAAGCCCATCATCGTTTTTTAAAACCTTACCAAATTTGGTAACCAAAGTATTTGATAATAAATATTTATTTTGATTAAAAATCGGTACCCGTCAAGAACTTGAAGTTTCCTGAAATTAAAGAGTCATGTCCTCCATCAAGCTAATATATATTTATTTTAAGATTTTTTTTTTTAATGGGTGTTTTGGGGCTGATGGCCAAACAGCGGTTTCTAAAGGGTAACCGGCGTCGTTTTTAAGGGTCCTTATGGATTTTGCTCAAAAGAAAAACTCACCAGACTACTAATGGTGGGTCTTAAAAAAGAACTTTGTCAAAAAACTTGAAGTTTTTTGAAATTGAAGAGTTACGGACTGATGCCAAACAGCAGTTCTAAAAGGGAAACTGGGTCGTTTTAAGGGTCTTTGGATTTGCTCAAAAGAAAACCACCAACTACTAATGGTGTTTTAAAAAGAAATTTTAAAAAGCTTGAGAAGGAATTCGAAAATTACGAACTAAACAGACCTCGCTACTAAGGTCGACAAGGATGCGAGTCAAATGAGATTATGGAATTTTGTCATGGGCATGATATGAATGGGTCAAAAATGTATGTGATTAGTTCATGGGTCATTGTACGTGTGAATGCTTAAGAATCAAGATTTGCCAAAAATTTAACCAAATAATTATATGAATTTAGTGGTTTTGAGGTGGGTAGAATTGTTGGGAATAATAACATTCCATATATGATTTGATATACAAATTAAATACAAGAATGAAACAAGAATTCAAACAAGAATCAAACAAGAAGGATTAATCGCAATTAAAGAAGTCTCAAATTATGGAGGGACCCTAAAGGCAAAAGATAGACTTCTATTAAATTAGGATTCTTAGTAAAAACCTAGGAATCTCTAGTAGAAATAAGAGATGATCCTAGTATCGTAGAATAATAATTAAATCCATCCATAGAAAACACATTAACTTCGTCCAATGAGAGTCCTGATTACAAGGTGTGTGCTTTGTATATTTAGTTAGTTTAGTTAGTACAACCAATTAGGTTGAGAAAAGCCCCAAGTTTATAGTGGGGTAAATAGGAATCGTTCAAATGAAAATCTTTTTGATAATAGTGCTTTCCTTATTATTCCGCTGCGTGTTCACATATTATCTGTAAAACGGACCTATATGGGCTAAACGATTTTCAACGTGGTACAGAGCGGGTTGCTCTTGATATCCTAGATTCAAGTTTTAATGGTCGAGAGAATAAAGAAGAAAACCTAAAAAATCCGTTAGGTTTTCTAATGTTCGTTACTTTCTGAGCAGGTCCATGGTAAAACGGTCATAAATCATATCGTTAAACCTTTGGATCGCACGAAATTTTGAACGGTTAGGTTCTACACATATATATCTACAGATCTGCCGAGCGATTGTCAAGATAAAGTTATTGATAAAAGTTATGATATGACGATTGGGGATTGCCAGAAAAGGAAGGTTTGGATTCGCTTATGTTAAAGGTAACAAAATGGAAGTCGCATGAGTGCAAACAGAATGTATGTAAGTATGTATCGATTTACCTTGGATGTCAAGGAAGCAGCATGCTGTACGTTCATCAATGTTATCAAGGTTTCAAGTTGTAACTGCCTACTTTGGAATTCAAATTGCCAAAGGTACTGCTAACATTACATGAAGGTACTGATGAAGTTCTTAAAGGTACTGCTCAAGAATATGAAAGTACTGCTGGAGCAAATCTAAGTACTGCTGAGGTATATGAAAGTACTGCTCATGATCATATTCAAGGACTGCTCCCTATATCAAAGTCTGCTCGTTGTGATCAATTAACTGCTGAACAAGATCAAAGTACCCCGCTGCTAATGTTTTGAAAGTACTTGCTAGTGTTATCCCTATATCTTAGAACGTACTGCTTGCTTTATAGATATCGGTAATACATGAATTTTTGGTTTTTGGGATGGATTTGGATCTCGAATGCTTCGTTTAAGGGAAGGTGAACGGATGTTTTTAAATGTTCTTAAGACATTTAAATAGGCATTGTTTTTTGGAGATTAATTGAAGATGTGATTAACGAAGACAGTTGATAATCACTTATTTGATGTGGTAGTTTGAGTTTTAGCAGATGCGTTGTCTTATCATACCACTTTTAGCTAGGAGGTAAACTTTTGTTTTGTATGAGTGACGAAGACTTGCAAATCTAGGAATGTGTATTTTTTCTTAAGGTGCTCAATGCTCACATTCGCTATCACTTGAAGGAGTTACGTTATTGTGCTCAGTGTCTCATTATAGAGAATGAGGATTTTGTCAAGAGATCGCGGTCTGCTTATACATTAGGAGTATGAGTTCAACGTCGTGGATAGTACAAGATATAAGACACAAGTTTGGGAGATTCTACTTCTTCATCAAATTCGTTATACTCTATTTTCTTCATCAGTGATCACTACATGAAGTCTACAGAGTTCGAGATTCAAGAGATGGTAAACATATTGGTTTCAGGGGAAGCTTATTGTTTAAATGTTTAATCATCTACATGCACCACTTGAGGGGAAGTGTTTCGTTACTACATACTGCTGATCTTATATTACTACTGCTAGTTTCTATTTGTATTTCTGTCAAGAAATAAGTTATTTCACATCTAGGTTGTATTTATTTATCACTAAAAGAAGGAAACTGGAGCTGAATTATATGTGCTAATATTTGTTTCACTAAGGGGGTGAATGTCAAAATAAGACGCGACGAAGTGAAGCCCATCATTGTTTTTTAAAACCTTACCAAATTTGGTAACCAAAGTATTTGATAATAAATACTTATTTTGATTAAAAATCGGTACCCGTCAAGAACTTGAAGTTTCCTGAAATTAAAGAGTCATGTCCTCCATCAAGCTAATATATATTTATTTTAAGATTTTTTTTATGGGGTGTTTGGGGCTGATGCCAAACAGCGGTTCTAAAGGGTAAACTGCGTCGTTTTAAGGGTCTTTGGATTTGCTCAAAAGAAAACCACCAACTACTAATGGTGTCTTAAAAAGAACTTTGTCAAAAAACTTGAAGTTTTTTGAAATTGAAGAGTTACGGACTGATGCCAAACAGCAGTTCTAAAAGGGAAACTGGGTCGTTTTAAGGGTCTTTGGATTTGCTCAAAAGAAAACCACCAACTACTAATGGTGTTTTAAAAAGAAATTTTAAAAAGCTTGAGATATGTATTCGAAAATTAAGAACTAAACAAGACCTCCTAATAAAGGTCGACAAGGATGCGAGTCAAATGAGATTATGGAATTTTGTCATGGGCATGATATGAATGGGTCAAAAATGTATGTGATTAGTTCATGGGTCATTGTACGTGTGAATGCTTAAGAATCAAGATTTGCCAAAAATTTAACCAAATAATTATATGAATTTAGTGGTTTTGAGGTGGTAGAATGGTATGAGAATGTGCTAATGCTTACAGAACACGCATTTATCTACAACTAGCTGTCTCACTTTGGTTGACAGTTATTTAAGTCGAGAACTTAAAATGGAATTATGTTAAACTTTATATGTTGGATCGTCTATATCTTACATGTGACCTTTGCAGCTTAGGGGGTGATGTTGTATTTGTCATGGAAAAGCCAAGTGCAAGTGCTGAGCAAGAAACCACACAAATTTTGCATAACAACAGGTGTATATATGTTGTGATGTAGTCACGATTTTTTTAAATAAATCCGTAAATGCTTGAATACGAAAGTGTTATTAAAGGGGTGTCTGGGTAAGCCTATTTTAGGTGTAAAGGGCACGCTTGGTAGAAGCTGTGTGTTGTCTTCGGTTGTGTTGTCTAACCTCAATGCAAAATTTGATTATCTGCAGCCCTACGTTTGGCCGGATTCAGACTTAAATGTTTGCTACACTGATTGAAGCTCCCTTGATTGGTTCTCTCAACACTCCTCTCATAAAAATGCATAGCAAAGCAGACCAGGTATACTTTTTTACGCTACTTCATCACTTTGTTTATTATCTAAACGCGTTAACTTGGGCATACTAGGGTGCTCTCTATGGTGAATCGAGTGCTCTCTGAGGTGTAGTTTGATAGACCTGAAATTATACCTGATTTGAAATGTCAGTGTTACAGTTCATATTTGAAATGTCACTTCTACACAAGCAAACTCACTTCCCTAATTTTATTTCAGGTCAAGCCAAGCAATGATGCTGAAGTACTGAATTCCATTCATGATGCCGCCAATTACAATGTCCACACTGCAGGTTCCGGTGCTAGTACCAGTGCAAGTGTTTGATGCTCTAGAAGTTGTCATCTTATCCACCCAGAGATTTAGTAAACAAGAACCACCCAGAGATTTAGTATACTGACATAAGCAAAAGCTTGGCTAAGCTGTTGGAGAAGATCCACCCAGGGATGGCTTTGCAAAAACTGCTTTCCCAAGGTGTAAAATCATCCCTTTGTTGAAATATCTTCCCGTTGCATATTTTAATCTACATATCATTAGAGAATTCCATCATTATCAGTATCATCTTAGCAAATAAATCTCGTTCAAATCTTCGGATTCATAATCCTAAAATTTGACAGTTACTTGATAACAATCTATTAGCCATCTTAAATCCATATCATGATTTCATAACTAACAAATATTAAGTTTCGTATCATTGTCATATATCATCCATCATCGTCTGTGCAAATAACTCACTATTTTTCCTCAATTCATTTCGAATTATATTAATAAATCTACTGATGTTCGCAACAGGTTGATACTGGCAAAGCTAACAAGGCGTCTCCAATTCAAAAGAAAATACATGGAAGGCAATTTTCATACAGATCCGAGCATACCGCTATGGAGCTAAGATAGTGTCCAACCCTAAACATTACTATTACTCCTCGCGTCCCAAATTAATCGCCCACCTTTTCGTTTTAAGTTGTCCTAAATTATCTGTCCACTACTAGATACGGATATCGAAAGTGTACCAGATTACATTATTACTATTATTTGAAATTCATATACAAAATGGATTTAATGTATAACAGTCATTTGGCAAAAAGTAAGCAGCAATGATTATGTCTTTTTCTTTAACTCAGTCACAAACATAGTATTTAGGAGGTGTTTGTTTAAGCTTATTTCTGGGCTTATAAGCTTATGCGATTTCGACATATGTCTTATAATACAGTTATTTTCGACTTATTTTGAAACTTATAACGTCATATAAGTTTATTACATACATAAACCCCCAAGTTTCAAAACAAGCCGAAAAAAAATCTGCTTATAAAAAAACATAATTATTACTAAAATGCCATTTTTATCCTTAGTTAATTAATGTCTTTTTAAAAGTTTGTAATAATAATTTTAAGATGGATCAAATTACTTGTCTATATTAAGCGGTGGACAATTAAAATGAGACATCCCGAAAAAGAAAGTAAAAATAACAACCAACACAATCATATTAATTAAACCTACATTCATCAGTAACTAAAAACTTACTTAAAATCGGTGGAGACAAATTCGAGAAAGAGAAGAACTCGTAAAAATCTAAAAAAGTTAAAGGATGACATTTTGTTTTGAAATTGTGAATCATAAAAAACTGGCTTTGTCTAATGTTTGAACCGTTTATTTGTGTATTAAATGAGTCATGTTCGATTCTTGCTGCCCGCAAATTTTTTAACCATTTACCGATGTTTCATGTCACATTATCCAGGTCATAACTTGTCCCGGCAATACTATATTCTAATAGTCACGAGGTTTGTAACCCGCATAGCGCGTGAGACTAATTTTGTAACGGATCGATAATCCCAAGTACTATTTGTCAGTCGTTTGGAACTAACCGTGCAACGAACCGATAACCTCAGGGACTATTTCTGTAAGTTTTTTAAAATATATAATAAACTTCAACATTTTTTATATAATCGTAGGCATGTCAGAAGAATTGCAATATTTGGCTCGTTTTGTTCGCAATTCGACGATCTTTTCAATGATATTTTTTTCGAAAGATATTGATCAAGGCCGGTCATGAGATTTCAGATGCCCTAGGCGAGTTGATATAAAAATGCCCCTTGTAAACTAACGATACACTATTTTTAAGGAGATTGAAACCTAGTCATGTTACACGGCTCATTGTGAAGTCTGTTTTTATTTAATAAACACACATTACTGATTAGAAGATAAATTCACACATATATAGTCATCTGAAAAAAGTTAAAGTTATTTGCACATGTATAAAAGCAAACAATTAATGTCATTTAGAGCATTACGTATGATGGTGCCGTAGAGTTGGTGTCATGGTGTCACCTCACTATTTTTTCTAATAACACTAACATCTCGGCTGGTGGTGACGGCTCACAACTTGAAAACGCGATGTGCTTTATAGTGCCGAGGCCATCGAGAATGATTTGAGACATGACTCACCATAACTTGAGCTCTTAAGAAAACATACCCTTTGTCTCTTAGATATTGTTGTGACAATATAAGTCATGTTCGATTCTTGCTACCCGCAAATTTTTTGATTGCGACAAAATTTCAAAAAGTAAAAAAAATCATTTCACATTAATCTAACACTTTTTTACATAAACTTATATTGTCACCACAATATCTAAGAGACAAAGGGTATGTTTGGCGAAATGGACTGGGGCTGGGGCTGGGGCTGGGGCTTGTGATGGGGCTGAAGCTAGGGCTAGGGCTAGGGCTTATATTATAAGTCGAAATTGAAATTTGTATTTTTGTAAACTTGTTTGGCAAATAGGCTGTGGGCTGAGGCTTATTATTGCAAAATTACTAAAAAGAACATAATTAAATGAGTTTTATGGTATATGTTAGATATTTTTGTGGGTAAATATGTAATTTATGGTTTATAAACCCCGAGCTAAAGTTTTTATCCCCTTTTATGGGGCTGAGGCTTATAAGGGCTTATGACTTCATAAGCCTGCATGACAAACGAGGCTTATTTTATAAGCTGACTTATTTTAAAAGCCCAAACCCTAATAAGCCCTTCCCCAAACACACCCAAACTAAAAAAAAGACTCGTCAAGTAACAAAAATTTGTTACTCATACTCGTATTTTAAAAAGTAAACGCCATGATGTTGTTAATTTCAAAAAATAAAAACTAAAAACAATTGAGTATTTAGTAAGTGATTCAATTTTGCTTATAAAGTTGACAGGCCACAATTAGAATTATATTTGTCCCATCATTACATTCATAGTTATTCATCTTCTTTTTATTTTCACATTCATAGCTACTTCTTCATGACTTTTTTTTTCTATATCTATGTAATATGAATCTAAAGTTTGATGCCCCAAAATTATGATGCCCTGGGCCGTCGCCCACCTCGCCTAGCACTAGGGCCGGGCCTGGATATAGAGGCATATATTCGATGATTCTTTGGTGTGGGAGAAGGACGATGCAAGTTTCATAATTTTTTTAGGGAGAAAATGCATGTGTGTTTAGGTTTTCATAGTTTGATATTTAAAAGATTAGATTTACGTTAAAAAATGTTACTAATTAGATATTTCTAATAAAACGTTTTTTTAATAGAATCCATGGTATGATAAGTTATGACGTTCGGTGAACTTACAAAGTTCTTTCGAATAAAACGTTTTTTAATAAAATCCATTTTTATGAGGAAAATAGGACAATATCGCTGTTGAGACTTTTCATCAAACGACACGTTCTTTGTTCAAAAATATCAAAAGATACGTTTTACTTTTTAATATATTACCAATGGTTGTGAATTCACTAATACAAAAGTTCTGTTTGTATCGTTTTTTTTCCTTTCTATATTACTGGGATTGGAAAATATGATGTGGGTGATTAAGAACCCATCAACCATAAAGCCAAATAAAATACTCGAGTCAAAAACCACAAAATTATCCCCGCGTTGTTTGAACGCACACATCAATTATAGCACTATGAAATCCATTAGGAATAAACATATGCCCTTTAGCAGTTTAGCCTCTATATATTAACTTAACCATAAGTCATAAACTCAATTCAAACAAATATAAGAAAACATACTACGAATAAAAATGAGTGTGGAGTTGTTAGATGGTGCCATAATCCTCGGCTTTGTTGAAGACGACGAAGCATTTAATGGTTCCGTTCAAGACCGTTTTGCTAACTTAGATACAAACCATGATGGTCTCCTTTCGTATTCAGAGATGCTAAACGAGTTAAAAACACTAAGAATGATTGAAACACATTTTGGAATTGATGTGAAAACCGATCCTGAAGAGTTGTCCCAAGTCTATGATTCCTTGTTTGTGCAATTTGATCGTGATTCAAATGGAACGGTTGATTTGGAAGAGTTCAAAGCCGAGACTAAGAGAATGATGCTTGATATGGCTAATGATCTTGGTTTCTTGCCTGTTCAAATGATTCTTGATGAAGATAGTTTCCTAAAAAAAGCTGTCGATAGAGATCTTATGAGGTTGCAGTCTGGTGCATCGTCTTAGCATCTTTATTCGAATAATCCCGCGTCATGTATGGTTATATATGTACCTATGTACTTGGTGAAAAGATATAAAGTCTATTGTATCAAGAACGAGATGGTAGGCCTCGCGCGTTGCGACGGAGCTATTTTGATTTGATGTATGCGTTTTCTAAATGAGAAAGTTTAGTGTATATTTGTTTTTTATACAATGATTCCCTTTTTGATTTGATATGTCATCTTTTTTTTTCTTTTCAAAATTAAAATATTTTTAACCGTTAATATCATCACGACGAATATCTAATTATCTTTAAATAGACAGACACATTGATATTATAAGTTCAACACATCACCGAAACCCTTTTTCAACAACCAATGAAATCACTGAAACCCTTTTAACACTGAAATCACCGAAACCTTTTTTCAATCATGGTTAAACCTAAAAACATCATTGATTCAAGCGAATGGACATGGATATTCTGTAACAACAAGAAAACTATGGAAAAACAAATCGATTATCCGTTTCATAAAAAGGTGAAAAACTAGCGACATCCTTTTACGTATCTAATATACCTAACTCGGTGGATGCAAACGGCCTGTGGAAGATATGTGCATCTCACGGACGATTGGTCGATATTTTCATCGCAAACAAATTATCAAAATGAGGTAAACGTGTCGGTTTCATTCGTTTTTAGGAATTAAAGATAAGACTGAATTAGTTAAATTGTTGTCGAATATTTGGATTGGTAGCTATCATTTATATATATCAGTTGCTCGTTCTCAAAGAAACTCTACTAATGGATCCCAATTCAACAACAACATCACGACTAAAGACAAAAACCCCAAACCTAAACCTAGTAGTTACCCTAATAACATTCCTCTTACGAACAAAGACAAGTTCCCTGATCTTCCTTTATTTGCTTCTATAACAAATGGTATTGCAAAACCTACTGTCGATACCTCTTCAACAAATGCTAATATCTGAGCTTTAGTCCTCGATGATTAAGACCTCATTAATGTTGAAAACCCATCTATGGTGTTATTGGTGAATCTAAAAGACGTGAACTCAATGAGTAATATGTATGTGATCTGTAGGAATGAAGGTTTTACGAAATTAGAAATTCATCATGTTGGGGGCCTTTAGATATGGATTCAATTCCCTTCGAGTTCATCAGTAGATAACTTCCAAACTAATGCTTCCTTAAAGAGTGTTTATTCTTGCATCAAAACTGCTATACCTTTCTTTAAAGTTGATGAACGTGTGATCTAGATTGAGATTCTTGGTCTTCCTTTATGTGCTTGGGGGGGATCAAATGCATACAAGAAAGTAGTAGATATGTTCGGCAAATTCATGTTTTTTAAGCTAAGGAATCGACAGAAATAAGTTCAGGTAGGATTTGTATTTCTACTAAGTCGCATAATTTTTTTCAAAAAGAGTGTTAGTTGAAGTATACGGGGTGAATTATGATATTCATGTGCATGAGTTAGGAACATGGAACATAAATATTGTTGATGAAACACTAGATTCCTCCGACAACTTAAACGTCAATAGTATGGAAAAGGTGGAGGATTCTGTAGACGAAAATTCTTTGGCCGATTTAAACGACTTGAATGAATTGAAAGAAACTATAAACGAATTGGCAAGCAACAGAATTCAATATCCAATCAGCAAAGAGAACATGGATCAGAAAGATGACATCAACAAAGTATCTCCTGAAATTGCAGTTTCCTCGGACCTAAGTCGGCCTCCAAGTTTTGAACATATGAAAATAACCTCTAGTAAGTGCTCTACTTCTTTTGCTATATACCGAAAGAAAGACATAAAAGGAGTTTCCCTTATTGAAGAATTATCAAGAATTATTGAGGTAGGAGATTCCTTAGGTTTTGACGTTATAGGGTGTAAAAAACTCTCAAAAGAATGATCAACGGGATTGGCATGCATATAGCTGATAAATGAACATTCTATCCATTAATAGTTGTGGTACGAAGAAATAGAGAAAAGGTGTTTGGATTAAAGATTTATGTTTCAAGCATAACATTTATTTTCTCGGTATTCAAGAATCCAAAATGGCGCACCTTGAAACCTTTCGTCTTAAATCCATGTGGAGCAATTATAATTTTGATTTTGTGTGTAGTATGGCTCCTGGTAGATCGGGAGGCCTGATTTCTACGTGGGATCCAAATTCCTTTATCAAAGATGATATATGGTGTGATGACGCTTTTATTATTGTAAAAGGGCATTAGAGAAATACGGTTGGTGATTGTTATATGATAAACATTTATGGTCCTCAAGACTCGTTGGCCAAAGCTATTTTGTGCAATAGAATTGGTGATTTTATGCAACAACTCGCTGGTAAATATATCATATTTGGAGACATGAACATTGTTCGTAATGAAAACGAAAGGAGTGGTTCTCTTTTTTCTGGACAGGATGCAGATAACTTCAACTCTTTTATAGATAATTCTAGTTTGATTGACCTTACTTTTGGTGGCCATGTTTCCACTTGGATGAACAAAGCTGAAACCAAGCTTAGTAAACTTGATCGATTCTTAATATCAAAAGAGGTAGTTGAGGCTTTACCTGATGTTCATGTTACTTCTATTGATCGTTTGCGGTTGGATCACAATCTCATTCTTTTTCATGTCTCTAAATCCGACTTTGGTCCTACTCCTTTTAAGCTTTTTCATTCCTGGATACTTCGTGATTGTTTTGATGAAGTTATCAAAACGGAGTTACCTAAATTGGAGGAACATAACTTTAGAGGGAAGCTCTTATCTTATGAAAAATTGCGCCTCCTCAAAGCTAGAATTAAGCAATGGCATTCTGAAACTAAAACTTCTCATCGTGTTACTAAACATGATAACTTGCAAGTTATCAAGTCTATTGAAGAAAAAATTGAAGCGGGTTCTGAGAATGATGACGACCGTGATTCTCGTATTAAGTTTCTTCAAAAGGTGGACAGATTAGATACTTTGAATTCTTTGATCTTTTTCAAAAGGCGCGTGTCAAATAGGATATGGAAGGTGACGAGACTTCAAATTTTTTCACGGGCTGATAAAGCAAAAAAGGAGAGCTCAACTAATTCACGGTATCATGAAAGAAGGAGTTTAGATTTCGGATCCTTCTCAAATAAAGGAAGAGTTTCTCAACTTTTTTAAAGAAAAGCTCAAAGACCATATTCGAATGTGGAATTCCCTCTGTTTCCTAACTCTTCTGGATTATGTTCTCTTGACCGTGATAGCTTGGAGACTCCTATTTCTTTAGATGAAGTTAAGAATACGGTTTGGGATTATGGTAGTTCCAAGGCTCCCAGCCTCGATGGGTTGTCTTTCGCTTTTGTGAAGAAATATTAGGATTATATTAAAGCTGGCATTTTGGAGTATGTCAATATTTTTCTTGATGCTGGTTCGTTGCCCCATGGATCTTATTCTTCTTTCTTTACTCTCATTCCAAAGGTTAGCAACTCTATGTTCATCAAATATTTTTGTCCCATTTCTCTCATAGGCGTTCATTATAAAATCATAGTTAAATTTCTAGCTAATCGGCTAGCTAAGGTGATTGATAAGATTGTTAGTCACGAGCAATCGGCCTTCATAGCTAGTCGTCAAATTCTTGACGATCCTCTTATTCTTAGTGAGATTGTCGAATGGTTAAAAAAAAGTTGTTAATTTTCCAGTTTGATTTTGAGAAAGCTTTTGACTCGGTGAGCTGGAAATATTTATGTTCTTCTTAATCTTGGCTTTGGCTCTAAATGGCGTTCTTGGATTAGAGCTTGTTTATCCTCATCTCGGGCTTCGGTTCTCGTCAATGGTAGTCCTACCTCAGAATTTTCTATCAAACGTGGCATCAGGCAAGGATATCTTCTCTCGCCTTTTCTTTTTATTCTTGTTATGGAGGGGTTGCATAACACTCTCTCTACCGCGGTTAGCTTGGGTCTTATAAGAGGCGTCGAATTCGATTCTTCTGAAGTAACTATATCTCATCTATTTTATGTCGACGACATGATTATCACTACCGAGTGAAATGCTAATGATTTAGACAATATCATTTGTGTTTTGCAGGTCTTCTACTTAGCTTCGGGTTTACAAAATTAACATTTAAAAATCGTATGTTTATGGCATTGGGGTTTCGGATGTCGATGTCTCTTTCATGGCCAGTAATTATGGATGCGCTTCAGGATCCTTTCCTTTTACTTATCTTGGGTTACCCATTAGTTCTAATATGAGTTTGACATCAAGTTAGCAGGTTTTATTGGATAGGTTTCAATCAAAGTTATCTTCGTGGAAGGCTAATCTCCTTTCTATAAGGGGTCGTCACACCTTAATAAAAGTTGTTCTTTGTAGCCTCGGTATCTATTACTTTTTGATCTCCAAGGTCCCTGAATCTGTTCTAAATTCCTTGAAAAGATCCCGAGCAATGTTTTTTTGGAGGAGGTTATCACGAAGATAGAAAACTAGCTTGGATTAAATGGAGAAATGTCCTCTGTTCTTATGATAACGGCGGTTTAAACATCGGCAGTCTTAATGCTTTTAACCTCGCTCTTTTCTAAAAGTGGCGTTGGAGGTTGTTATCGTACAAGAACGCGCTCTGGGATGCTTTACATAGTCAGGAAGGTGGCTTTGATAACTGATAAGTGTAAAATACACATATCTATTTGTACCTAAAATAACCCAATAAAACCCAAAACAGACCAAAAATGGCAAAAATATGCTTGTATTTGTGTTTTGTGTGTGCAGGTACGGATATATCAAAAATCATAAGAAAATAGTCAAAAACGGGCAAGCGCGGACACGGGAATCAGAAGAGTACAAAGCCGAAGCCAGATAAGTCAAGCCTCAGTCAAATCCAGTCAAAGAAAAGTCAACTCATGGTCAACAGAAATCATCCACTACAAGACAAAACCCCACAATATTCCATTTTAAACCCTCAAAGTTTCAAAAGTCCAAAAATAGCCTCTCCTCCCTTATTGGGCCCAGGAAAGCTTAATGGGCCTCTTAAAACCTAGAAACCCTATCCGGATCCCAAAAGCCCAAGTTACTAGCCCACTTTCTCCTTTTAATAAACCACAAGGGCTGGTTTTGCAATTTCCAAAAGTGATTTATAACTAGAAAAAGAGAAAAGAAGGACAAGGGCCATTTGTGTAATATCCCAAAGTTATAACAGTTTTTAACTGCCAAAAAAAATGGGCGCGAAGTTTTTTTTTACTATTCATCGTCACTTACAACTCACTATCCAGGGTAAATCAAGGGGCAAATGAGAATTGAAGGGTCCTTTAGTCAATTAAAGAGCTCATAAGTGCAAGGCAAGGGTCAAATCAGTCTTTCCAAGGGATTCATTAGCTCAAGATCAAGCTCAAGCCACGTCAGCCATGGTGAAAGCACAAATAATAGTGGGTTTTTGTGCTAATCTACTCACAGAACTAGCACAACATGTCACATCAAAGAATGACATGCTGGCAATCCGCAGGTGTCCACAAATCAATCCAACGGCTCAAGACCAATATCTAATCATTGAAGGAATTGATGGCTGAGATCAAGAGAAGTAGGCAGCAAGGAAAGGGACCTAGAAGGTTCCCCTGCAGCCTATAAAAAGGCCTCACCTCTCACACACAAGGACCGAGTTAGTTTTTTTAGACGTAGCTTTTAGATTTAGCTTTAGCTTAATTTTCAATTCATAGCTTAAATGTTGTTTTCAATCTTGTAATCTTTCTTTTAAGTAATGTAAGCAAGCTTTATTATAATGAAATTTTAGTTGATCTAATTTCTCAAAATTTCTCTAATTCATAATCTCTCATTTTTCTTATTTAGTTTTAAGCTAAAGTTCAATAAGCCCTTATAAGCTATTCAACTCTCATGAGTCTCTAAGCTCATGATTGAGTTTAATTGGACTTAATCAGTCTTAAATATCTTAAACCAGCTTAAAAACTTTAACAATTGGATTTATAAGATATGGAAGGGGAGCTAACTTTGGAATAGCTCCCAAGGATTTATACCCTAGCTTATTAATAAGCTAGGGAGCTTGTAGCTGCCCTATTGGGAACCTTTTGTTAAGCTAAAGGTTTTTGTAAGTTACTCTTTAAGTTTCATTAATTACTTGTCTCTATTCTTATTAGTTTTAGATTGCTTATTAAATTTGCTTAGTTGCTTAAATTAGTTGCTTAATTGTGCTTATTTTTCTTTACTAGTGCTTATTAGTTATATGTTTTCATCTGTTTTTGCTTAAATAGGTTTAGATCATTAGTACTTCATTTATGTCCTAAAAATATATAAAAACCAAAAATATTAGTGTAATCCATTAGATCTTCATTCTAGCTTAATTTAATAGTTAGATTTTGAAAATGAAAAAGTTAGAGCTTATATTCCTTGTTTCTGCACCAGGGTACCTTATCTCTTAAATTTTGATTGTGAAAACTTGAACCAAGCCATTTAAGGCTTGGTTATCTATTGATTTGTGTTTATACACTCTATTGGAGTGTGTCTAAGTGCAGGTTTACCCTTTTGGTAACCTGCACTCTTGGTTTACACTAGTGCAAAGTGCACCAGTACTAACAAGAAGTTAGTGCTGTCACTTTTAGCATTAGACTTTAGCTAGGTATTCATAGTTTTTAGATTCTTAAATTCAAATAAGATTAAGTCTAGGTATAGCTTTATATAGATTAAGTCTTGAATTGCATTTTCTAGCTTATTTTCCTAGATTAATTTAGCTGTCAAAAGTCATTCAAATTCATAAAAGCCAAAAACAGTTAGTAATATAATTTAGTTTTTTAAATATTAGATTCTAACTTAAAGAAGTAGGTTTTATTGCTTTAATTAGTTGCTCTTAAGTTGTTTGTCAAGTTTACAAAGGCTCATTATCTGTCTTTGCTTCTTGAGCATTTGAGCTTATTTTGGATTTAGGCTTATTTTCTAGAATTCCGAGTTTGCTTGTTTCCTCCTCATTTTCAGTAGCTTAAAAGTACTTAAAAGCTTCTAAGTGAGAATAAGCCCAAAACCCTTCTCACTGTAACAACTTATTTTTAAGCTGTTTTAGAGCTTATTAGTTAGTTTCAGCTTAAGGTCCTTTTATTAAAGTAGCTTATTTTAGTCTCCTTTTTAAGTCCTAGTATTTAGTTTTTCTTAAAAGTCAAAAAAATAAAAAAATAGCAAAAAAGGGGTTGCCCACACTCGAACCCACGACCTCTCAGTTATAAGCCCAACGTGTTAACCAATTGCTTCAATAGCTCATCCAGTGTTACTTCCCCACATTTAATACTAGTACACAATTTCATTTCTCTTTTCTAAAATAAGCCGTAGCCTTATAAGCTTAATTGAGGGCTTATTCGTTTAGCATTTTGGTCTTTCTTATTTTTCTTGTGTTCCTGCTAGTATTTAGGATTTACCCTGAATTTTTTAGATTTTTCTAGCTTAAATTTTATTTTTAATCAATTTTCGAAAGATAAAATCTTATAAAATCAATAAAAAATAGAAACAAGTTTTATAAAAATACAAAAAAATAGTTTTTAGTTTTATAAAAAATAGCTTTAGGTTTACATCCAGTAAAATCATTTTTACACTTTTTAGATCTTAAATTTCATTTTTGAGCTTTTATTTTAAATTTTAAAAGTAGAATTTTAATAATAAAAATAGTTAAAAATAGTTTTCTTTGCTTTTATAATATTTTAGACTTTTCTAAGCTTTAAAATCATTTTTCCAAATTTTTAGTACTTAATTTGCTATTTTCTAGGATTTAATTAGATTAAATTAGTTTTTAATTCATAATAAATTCAAAAATAATCAAAAAAATGTTTTTCTTTTTCCTAAAATTTTCTTTTGTCCTATCTTAGGTTTAGAATTTTAGTTTACATTTTTAGGGGTTAAATTTAGTTTACTTGCTTAATTGTCACGTTTTATTTGTTTCCCGTATTTGTTTAATTGTTTAAATTGCTTTTATTTAGTAGATATAGATTATCAAAAATATCTTTGCTTTATTCAAATCAGAATCCAAGCTTAAACGAGGTTTCAATTTCACTAGTCGTTGGGGAAACGACCCGGGTGATCATATTTGCCCGGTTTAATATACGTATTATATATTATATTATATATATTTTTGAGAGTGAATCTTCCTTAGGGAATTTTCTTAATTGCTCTTGAGGAATATTATTTTATAGTATATTTTATTGTATATAAAACTTCACATCGATAATAATGATTGCATCTATAATGGCACGTGGGGCTAGAATTGTTGGTTCTTATAATTTTCTACACTCGAATAACATTATTCCTAATAGTTCCTTTCGTTTCCAAGCGGGTTGTGGCACGCATATCTGTTTCTAGAAAGATACTTGGGTAGGAGATTCTCCTTTTTATTATATCGATTAGAGAGTGAGAAAGATTGTCTTATTATTCAATGGCGTTAGAATTGGTCGAGGCCTAACCTTAGAGATCAAAATTATGATGATTTACTCGACATGCTTTTTGAAATTAGTTCTGCAGAAATTAACGAAGTTGAAGATACTTGTGTGTGGTCGTTGGGCACCGATGGAACTTTTTCTGTAAAGGACGCTCGATGCATTATTCATTCGAAGATTCTCCCTTCTTTGGCTCCATCGATAGTTTAGGACAAAAAGATTCTCCCTTCCGAGGCTTGTTTAGGGTTGCATCAAAAACGCTCCGGATTGAAAACCGGTAGCTCGGCCTCCGTTAGCGGGGATTTTTCTCTTGTCCTGTATAAGCAAGATTTTTTTCATCCTTTTTGTAACCCTCGCAATTAAAGTCTTGGGAAGATGCTAGTCTAGGTTTTTTTGCTTATTTCTAGTATTGTATTTGTATGTTTACGGCTTCTAGCGCCTTCCTAGTAGTCTTTTATTAATATAATTATCTTTTTCCATTAAAAAAAATAGACATACACATTGATATACTTTCAACAAACTTTTTTGTCATTTTTTCACGTTTTTACTCTTTTTTTTTCTTTTTTCTTTGTTAAAATCTGCATGAGAAATCCCATGTGATTTGACACAAATTCAAATATTCAAACAATTAAACATGTAGTTAAATGAACATAGATTTTTTCTACAAAATTTGAAAATGTTTCACCGTATTCTTTCTAGAAACTGGACATTTATAATTTTCCTACCATATATAACACATTATATTTCGAATTGTAAATTAGTACAATTAATTCATTAATGTTGGATAAAACACATAAAATCAAATGTGACTTTTAGAAAACCCGGTATGAATCATTTTTTTACCTCGCACAATCCTATAACGTGAGCATATTGTAGGGTTCTAGTGGTATCCTACATGACCATTAAAACATGCACAGTGGAAAACACAGTTGGCTATGCAGCCAGACAAACCCTAACTAACAAGATCATACTGAAATAATGTGTTATCCCAAAAGCTTAATCCATTTTCACAACATAAGCTATACCAATAAGCAAACAAAGATAGAAAAGAGATAAGG
>BQNB010033539.1:4521-52246 GCA_026074375.1 Tanacetum coccineum
TACCACTTCACAAACGTATTTTAAGGACTAAAATACTAACCGACACATGATCAACATAATCAGATTTATGCACTATCCGATTTTACACACAAATGCACAATCAAGAAAATAGGGTTTTGGATCTTAAAATAATAGATAAGAAATCACTAATCTATAACACTTCGTTTATTGGCGAATACGAGTGTTCTTCTCTTGCACTTGATAGAAGAAGGAAGAAGGTAGAAAATGAGATTTGATCACTTGAAACAAGATTAAACTATGTTAGTGATCAAGAGATTTAGAGAGAGAAAGAAGATTTTAGTGAGAGAAAGTTATATGAAAAATTCGTGCTAAGAGGTATGAAAATCTACAGGGAATAGTGTAGTATTTATAGCCAGGAAAAACCAACGTCTCATGTGGGCGGTCCCAGATATATCTGGGGGCCGTCCTGCCTATCAGGGGTAGACGCTCTCATTTTTGTCTTTTTGTAGGGAAGGTTAAAACTGGTGTGGAACATTCTATTTTGGGGAAAAAATCATATTCAAATTTTTATAATTAAATAAAACATTTCTTTTATAAATAAAAATATTTTGTATATTTTTATTTTTGTAAAAATACTTTTGTAGAAATGTAATGGTTAAAAAGATATTTTCTTGATCACTAATCATGTTTAATGATTTGTTTATTCATACCTTAAGTGATTTATGTCGAAATGGAAGTTTATGATTAATAACACGTAAACGTTTTATTTTTATCATAAATGTTTTTACATTTTGTCATCTTCAAAACGTAGAGGAGTCGAAAAATATAAATAACATTTTTAGGCATTATTTGTATTAACAATCTCTTCTTTTTTGATGATGACAAAATATAAACTCATTTTAGATAAAAATAAAATTTTGCAAGTTGTTAATGAGTTTTATTCTATTTCTTCCCCTTTTTGTCGAATCCAAAAAGGTTGACCGTCTGGTAGAGAAGAAAGAAATCGACGATGTCAAGACTCCCCCTTGATGCATACTTCCCCTTGTTTGGGGCACCAAGTGATCGATCTTATGGGATTTTGCTACAAAATTGATTTAGAAATACAAGTGCAAGAAACATTTCTAATAAGTAGCAATAATTACAACAAATATATTCATGGCTATATAGAAGAAAAATAGCCATCTAAAACATAATGCATACAAATAACCCATAATGATAAAAAGTCATTCATTCATAATACTAAGGCAAATTCATACATGAAAGTATGAATATTACAAGACTTGATTTAAATAAAGAAGACATAATCATAATAGCGTTCTAAGTACTACATAAATCCTAGATGATTCTTGAGTCATAGATAATAGCTTTGGGCAAAAAGGTTAGGTGAAACAGTATTTAAAAGCATTGAGAATGTTTTAAGGATGAGGTGGAGAAGGTGATGCAATGGCGAAAGTAAGAAGAAACTCAAGGTGAGCAAACATTAAATTCATCTCATCCCTAAGAGAAAGAATGAGATTTTAGTTATGAAAACAACAAAGACAATTTACGCCATGATAGTCAAACATGTTGAAGTAAATGGGATGACCCATGAGAGGTGGTTGAGGTGGTGTTTGTGGTGAAGGGGTATAAAGAATGTGATCAAGAGGAGTGGGTGGTGACAAGAAAAGAGTGATATCTAAAGAAGGATGAATTTGAAGTGGAAGTGGATTTGAAGGTCTTGGAGGAGCATCCATGATATCATCAAGAAAGGGATTGGATGGTTAAGGAGAGGGTGTGTCATTAGATGAAAGAGGTGAATATTGAGGTTTTGACTCAAATAAGGAAGAAGTAGTGCCAAAGGTAGATGATGTATCTTTGGTTAATGGAGTTTTTGATGGTACATTTGGTGGAGATGAAAATAAGGATTTTGTTATGGGAGAAGGCGTGGTAGTGCCATACTCTTCACTAGTTAAGTCCAAAAAGAGTTATCTTGGTGGGATGATGGTTAGTTTGATTTTCTTAGAGGTATTAGAGGAGGAGGCTTAGGTGGAAGCCATAGAAGTAGAAGAAAAATGAAGAAGATGATGGTGAAGATGATGAGGACAGTTGCAGATATGATTAAAGATGGTGAGTGGGTTTGGCCTAAGGAATGGTGGAACAAATTTCCTATTCTAAAAGATGTTAAAGCCCCTAACCTCTGCAATAAAGAAGAACTACACTAGTAATTGATTACATAGTACAAATATGAGTTTCTTAATTTTCTATCAAAAGTGTTTAGAATAATATGAAAGCTGAATATCCAAAAGTGGAATGGCATAAGACTATTTGGTTTTCTCAATGCAACCCAAGGCACTCCTTTGTTATATGGATGGCCTTACATGATAGATTACAAACTCAAGAGAGAATGGCAAAATGGTACACAAATGGAACCCTTCTTTGTCCTTTGTATAAAATATGCAATGATTCACTTCATCATCTATTCTTTCAATGCAAGTTTGCCTTTAAAGTTTGAAGTGCAGTAAATTGTGATTTGAATCTACAAACAGCTCCAAATGATTGGCAGAGTATTATCCAGTTGATGATTAAAAAGTTATGTGTCAGTAGCATATCTGGTGTTCTTGGTAGAATTGGGATAGCTGCTTGTGTACACCACATATGGAAGGAAAGAAATTTTAGAATTTTTCAGAATGTAAAGAACTCTGAGGAGGAAATTAAGAAGTATTAAAGAGAAGTCAAGTGGAAGCTAATGAGCCTTAATGTGAAGAATTCCGTTGCTGTCAAAAATGTGTTTAAGAAATAAGACATAGTTGGGTTTGGTTAAAAAGCCTTTTATATCTCAGTCTAATGCTGATTATCATTGTCTGCATGATTGGTTTGGTAGTTCTAAAAGGGTAACTTCTGGTCTTTAGGTTTAAAGGGGTGTTAGGTTCTTTAATCCCCATTAGTTAGTTTTTTGCTTAGCCTATTCTTTATTTGAGGGTCAGATATTTTTGCAGACATTCCATGATTAGTTTTCTTGTATCGTGTAGTATATCTGGTTGACTGTACTTATTTGATCCTTATAGCTTTTCTAGTTTGGCCTAGGGAGGAAACTGGTTAGCTCAGTTGGGTCAGTAAGAGGTCTAATTCAAATGTATGTACCATAAGATAGGGCTATCCATTGAGAAAGGTGTATGGTCTAGGTGGACAATGTATGTTGGGTGAAATAGAGAGTGTGTGGAAAAAGAAGACCTCTTGTCACCATATACATGTCAAAGGAGGTTATGAAGGATCTCATTGAGGGAGTTTGTTCCTTTGTCAAGTGATTCGAACCCTCTTTGCACCCTTATCTATCCATGAGGGTGTAACTACTGAATTGTTTTAGGGGTAATGTTATGAAATGTAGCTGACAGATATAGCCATCAGTAGTAGTGAAAGGGGCTATACTTGATGATGCCATCTTCATATATTTTCTCAAACATTTGAGAAGTGGGTTTGATGATTTTGAGTTGAATTGAGTTAGAAAATGTAAGTCAAAAGGATATGAGTCATTGACGCATAAAGATGAATCAATGAGTAGTAGTTGGTGTCAGAATCTGCAAGGCAACTGTAGTTTGCTTAAGTGTCAGACAATAAGATATCTATGCTTTGTCTCGAGATAATTCAATTTGTATCCGAGATAGTTGGTTCTTTGTCAGATTATATCGTATTTTCCATTGTTGTTCACTTAGCAGTTTTTACCAAAGAATATCATTCTATTCTTTTTTCTGAATAGATGCATATTTGTCCATTTTAATAATATACTAGTTCACCTTTAAAAAAACTAAATGAAAATATGATTTTCAATAATAGTTTTTTCTTAATTTTTTCACTTTTAAAAATATGATCTAAACTTTTTAATATATAAGTAAGATACCAATATTTTTCTGTTTAACTTATTATAGAAGTATTTAAGTAATTATGATACGATAACAATTCAACATTTAACAAAAAATTCATGCTTATATTATGCGTCCGGTACATTCTTTTTAACTTTCTTTTTCATTAAGTTATATCATTATGTATAGATATAGATAGATTAACTCTAAAATAATTGGCCACAAAATATGATATTTTTTTAGAGAAAATTTAAAAAAAAGGTCTAAAGTGTTCAGTGAAAATGTCATCATACTCCAAATAAAAAGTTTTTTTTCAAAATAACTAAAGGCAATCGGGCTAACAGGCAACATGAGAAGAATTTTGACCTGATCATTTCCTACTAGAAAAAATGTCATTAGCACATTAGAAATCATTGCTAAAATTGTCATTTACATCTAATATTTGCAACGAAATGTGAACAAAGTTCAATTTTTTAGCAAAAAAAAATAGTTGGTATTTTCTTCAAAAGATCATTAATACTTTGTTGCTAATTTAGCAACGACTAAACAATTTCGTTGCATTCTAAAATTAGCACCCGTCGAATTAGCACCCGTCGAATTAGCAACTAACACCAAAATTGATGTTAGTTGCTAATTCGACGGGTGCTAATTGGTGTTAGTTGCTAATTCGACAGATGCTAATTTTAAAATGCAACGAAATTGCCTAGTCGTTGCTAAATTAGCAACAAATATTTATGGTAATTTAAATAAATACCAACTAATTTTTTTTGTTGCTACAAAAAAGTGCAACTTTGTTAACAATTTCGTTGCTAAAACTAAATGCTAAATGCACAATTTAGCAATGATTTCTAATTATTGCTAATGACATATTTTCTAGTAGTGATTTATTTAATATTAAAGTACACAATTTTGGGGCAACTTATTTTGTATTATTTGCAACCATGTACTTCTAACAACATAATATACACGTGTCAGAGTCTACTTTAAGTTGCCCAGTACAATTACCTTGTTATTTTTTTTTTTTTTTTGTTTTTTTTTTATTTTTTATTTGGGGTGGGGGTTGTTTTTTTTTCTAATTTTGAGAACCATTGTGTTTGGGGTATAGTGGCATTACCACTATATATACTTTGGACCTTTCAAGAATTTTTACTTTTTTTTTTTTGTAGTATTCTTGGTTTCCGACACATTGGTCGAATTTTTTGATTTAAAGGAGGTGGATCATGTATCTGAATCAAACGACGAGCAACCGATTGATGATTTTGAAATACTCCAAACAAAACTCAACAATATGGATGAACAAGCTTTTGACAATGAACTGGGTACCGAAGGGGACAAAAAAGATGGTGAAAATAGGTATTCAATCGACTCCCCAAAGAAAAAAATGGAAGAAGACACCAATTTTAATTCCACTAATTCAGAAACAAAGGATAATTCTTCGGATTTAAGTAGACCTCCTGGATTTGAGTTCATGAAAAAGAGCTTTTCATCATCTAGCAATTGTTCTACATCGTTTGCAAGACGTAGAAAAAATGATATCAAAGGATTTTCCCTTTTAAGTGAACTCAACCAAATCATTGATGTGGGCTCATCACTTGGTTATGATGTTAGAGGATGTAAAAAAACTCTAAACAAAATGATCAAAGGAATCGGGATTCACATGGTTGACAAATGAATATTTTGTCAATAAATAGTTGTGGTACGAGGAAAAGAAGAAAACGCATGTGGATAAAGGACCTTTGCCTTAAACACAATGTGCATTTTCTTGGGATTCAAGAATCAAAAATGACTCGTCTTGAGCTATTTCGAATTAAATCTATGTGGGGTAACTATGCTTTTGATTATGCTTGTAGTATGGCTCGTGGTCTCTCAGGTGGTCTTATTTCTATATGGGACCCCAATATGTTCTCTAAGAATTCTATTTGGTGTGACGACTCGTTTATTATTATCAAAGGGAATTGGAAGAATGTAGTAGGAGACTGTTTCATGGTGAATATTTACGGCCCACAAGATCATGTTTCTAAACTTGCCTTATGGAATAGACTCACAGACTTCATGCATCACCATAATGGCTCCTATATTATGTTTGGAGACATGAATGCTGTCAGAAACGCACAAGAAAGGTTTGGTACTACTTTGAATAGTATTGAAGCTGATCATTTTAACTCTTTCATTGATTCTACAGGTTTAGTCGATCTTCCTATTGGTGGTCGCTCTTTTACTTGGATGAATAAAGCAGGTACTAAGCTTAGTAAACTTGATCGCTTCCTTATTTCAGAAGATGTGACTATTCGGCTCCCAGATGTTCGGATTACTGCTCTCGATAGGTTATGGTCTGATCATAACCCTATCCTTCTTCATATTGACAAAACTGATTTTGGTCCCACTCCGTTCAAATTGTATAACTCATGGCTTCTGAGAGATGGTTTTGATAACCTCATTAAAGAGGAATGGGAATTGCTTGATTCTAATCTCAAATGTCATGAAAAGTTTCGCCGCCTCAAGGATAAGATCAAACAATGGAGCAACAACATCAAGACGTTGGAAAGAAACAGAAAAACCGTGGCTCTTGAGGAAATTAATTCAATTGAGAAAAGGATTGATGAGGGATCCGCTATGCCTTCCGACAATGATCACCGCCTCATCCTTCTTCAAGAAATTGAAAAGATCGATAAGTTTGCTTCAATGGATATTATTCAAAAAGCTCATGTCAAATGGGATATAGAAGGGGATGAAAATTCCAAATTCTTCCATGGGCTCATCAACCAAAAAAGGCGGAATCAGATGATCAATGGGATTATGGTTGAAGGAAATTGGATCACGAACCCTTGTTTGATCAAGGATGCCTTCCTTCAATTCTATAAAAGGAAATTCCAAGCTCAAGATTCACAGGTTATGTTCTCTAACCTTCCTCATTCTCATTCCCTTAATTGCATGGATCGAGAAACTCTTGAAAGACAGGTTACCCTTGAGGAAATTAAGGAAGCCGTTTGGGATTGTGGAAGTAGTAAAGCTCCGAGCCCAGATGGTTACTCTTTAGCGTTTGTGAAGAAATATTGGGGCACTATTTAGAAGGATCTATATGATTTTTTTAACTTATTCTTTGCTTCTTATGTTATGCCTAATTCCCAAAGGTCAACAACCCTACCTTAATCACAGACTTTCGCCCTATTTTGCTTATTTGTATACACTATAAGATCATTGCCAAGATTTTAGCTAACTGTTTATCTAAAGTGATTGACAAGATTGTTAACAAGGAACAATCGGCGTTTGTTGCTGGTCGTCAAATTCTTGATAGCCCCGTTATTCTAAGCGAAATCATTGAGTGGTATAAAAAACGAAAAAAGAAGCTCCTCATTTTTAAAGTGGACTTTGAAAAGGCTTTTGATTCCATAAGCTGGAATTACTTGATTCACATTCTTGACAGTTTTGGATTTGGTAATAAATGGTGCTCTTGGATTAAAGCTTGTCTCAATTCTTCGAGAGCTTCTATTCTTATTAATGGTAGCCCTACGTCTGAGTTTTCCATTAAGCGTGGTCTTAGGCAAGGAGATCCTCTATCTCATTTCCTTTTCATCTTGGTTATGGAAGGTCTCCATAATGCTTTTGAGGAAGCAGTGGGAAATGGTTTAATTACTAGTGTTAATATTAAGAATTCTACTATAAATGTTTCCCATCTTTTCTATGCAGATGATGTGATCATTACTATGGATTGGAATGCTAAAGACATGGATAATATCATTCGTGTTCTCCATGTTTTCTATCTAGCCTCGGGTCTCAAGATTAATATTCACAAGTCTAATATTTATGGTATTGGGGTTAATAAAGATGAAGTTTTAAGTATGGCTAGCAATGCTGGTTGTATTGCACGTGATATCCCTTTCAATTACCTTGGTCTCCCTATTGGTTCCAATATGAAGTCTATAGCTAGCTGGAAGACGCTTGTTGATCGTTTTCATATGAGGCTTTCCTCTTAGAAAGCTAATCTTCTATCGATTGGGGGTCGTCTGTCTCTTATCATGTCTGTGCTTGGTAGTCTTGGTATCTACTATCTATCGATTTTCAGAGCACCCGAATCGGTCCTTCAAGACCTGGAAAGAATTCGGGCTATATTTTTTTGGGGTGGTAATAAAGATGAAAACAAAATAGCTTAGGTCAAATGGCCAATTATTCTTAATTCTTTTGATAAAGGAGGGTTAAAAATTGGCAGTCTTAAAGCTTTCAACCTTGCTCTTCTTCAAAAATGGCATTGGAGGTTGCTTTCTTCCCCAAACGCCCTTTGATAAAACTATTTTTATAAAAAGTTACTATTCATTACAGCAACTTTTATTTTTAAAACATCTAAAATATGATATAACTTTTAATAACGAGAACGTACTCGAAGGAATCACTAAAATCGGAGTTAAAACGAATAAGTTATCGCGATTACGAGTTTACGCTATTAAAACGACAAACGAGCTGTTGTGAACAGTAATTTTACTATTCATCGCAGAACTTAAAGATCTTGAAAAATGTACTATTTTGATAGCACGTCTTACTTCGAAGAGTGGACGTAAGGGAACACGCGAGCAACGGGCTTAAACGGACCAAATTAGGTCATTTTTACGAAAAGTATATTTATAAAAGTTTTCTCTTTATAAATTATTATTTTACTAAAACGATTAGTACGGTGATTATGCTATATTGATTATTGAGTGGTTATTCAAAGTGCTAATTACTAGGGAAATTTCATTAATGAGGCCTTTTGGATGGCGTATCGGCGATGTTGTTGGATTTACGTTTAAGTATCCTAATCTCCTCGAAAGTCCTGTCTTGACCTCTTTAATTATTGATAGCACCGAACGATGCAAGAGGTAACTACTATATAGATTATATTGAATGTTATAATTGAAGTACTTGGTCCTTAATTCGACCTTAATCTAAATAGGTTGCATCAAACGTTTTGCGTGACATTTTATTGTGATTATTGGGACTATCAGTACTCTCATAGGTGAGTTCATTGCCCCCTTTTTACTACTTAATTGTTTTACAAACTTTACAGGGTGAATTACATTGACTTATTTTACTATTGGGACACAAGTGTTTTTTAAGTGTTTTCAAAGTGGTTTTAATCTGGTATTGCTATCCAGATTCTTGCCTGATATTCTTGCCTAAGTTACCACCTATTGCCATTTAGTCCCTACTATATCATGAACCGTCAATTGCTTATTGTCGTGGGAGCGGAGTGTTGTGGATAGGTTCTATCGGGACTACAATCCCCACAAGGAATTTCTGGTCACATAGTTGACCATGGTGCATTTAACATTGAGAAATACTTTTAGGTGTTGGCAAGCATCTATACATTTGGAACAAACTAGTTAGGCTTCGGGTTCATGAGTTAGTGCAAAAATAAAATTGTTAAACTACTAAATTGTGTTTTAGAGTCTATTATATACATCACGATCTTGTGGTCACCAATTTTACCAACAATCCTATGATTTCACTCCCACCCCCCCCCCCCCCCCCCCCACCCCCCCCCCCCCACATTTTGTTGACTTTAGCATGTAAATTTCTGGTCCTAGGGTATGAAGACTGAAGGGGAGCCGTGGCGGATATCTTGGAGGATGGGATTCTGTGTTTTATCTAAATTATATGCCCTTTGTCTTTCATAAAACTAAGTCATCTTTTGAGATTTTGTTTTAAATATGTATGTTTGGATGTTTATGTCATCAAAAACTTATGGGACTTATGTATTTAACTCTTGATATTTTGCTATAAATGTATATTATCTTAAAACGTACATTTCTTGGTCATTTCCTATATCTGATTAGTTGTACTTGAAAGGTAGCACCCCAATGTACTAATTCGCTGCTATCCGCATGATAAATTTCAGGTCCTAGGGTATGAAGAATGAAGGGAGCCGTGTGCGGTTATCAATAGATGGATTCTGTAATTTTATCTAAATTATATGCAACATTTGTTCTTTCTTAAACTTAAGTCATCTTTTGAGATTTTGTTTTAAATGTATGTTGGATGTTTATGACATACAAAAACTTATGGGCACCTAATGATTAAACTCTGATATTTTGCTATATTGAAAATATTATCTTAAAATGTTCATTCTTGGTCATTTCCTATATCTTGTTTGTTGTACTTGAAGTAGCACCCCAATGTTACTATACGCCTGCTACCCTGATTTTGGGTTGTTACAATGGTTGAAGGAAATTGGAATCTCGAACCCTTGTTTGATCATGGATGACTTCCTTCAATTCTATAAAAGGAAGATTCCAAAGCTCAAGATTCACAGGTTATGTTCTCTAACCTTCCTCATTCTCATTCCCTTAATTGCATGGATCGAGAAACTCTTGAAAGACAGGTTACCCTTGAGGAAATTAAGGAAGCCGTTTGGGATGGTGAAAGTAGTAAAGCTCCAGGTCCGGATGGTTACTCACTTTGCGTTGTGAAAGTATTGGGGCACTATTAAGAAGGATCTATATGATTTTGTTAACTTATTCTTTGCTTCTTGTGTTATGCCTAATGGTGATATTCTTCGTTTTTTCACCCTTATCCCAAATGGTCAACTAAAAAAAAACCAAACCTCCTTAATCACTGACTTTTACCTATTCGCTTATTTGGTATACAACTATAAGATCATTGCCAAGATTTTTGCTAACCGTTTATCTAAAAGTGATTGACAAGGATTGTTACAAGGAAACAATCGGCGTTTATTGCTGGTCGTTCAAATTCTTGTAGGCCCCGTTATTCTAAGCGAAATCATTGAGTGGTAGAAAAAAACGAAAAAAGAAGCTCCTAGTTTTTAAAGTGGACTTTTTGAAAAGGCTTTGATTCCATAACTTTTCAAAATAATAACGTAACTTAATTATAGGTGGAAATTCCATTACTAGAGTATTTTAATAAATGCGTTTCTATAGTTAATAAACTACAATCAATTCTTTTAATCGTATTCTTAATCTTTGTGTGAGTTGTTATCATATGAATGGAAAATTTATCTTTGTTTTTTCATTGTCGTGTTTCCTGGTCCCTGACACATTATACACCATTCTTCTTCGTTACTTCATGTGAATTGTGAGAATCATACCGTCGAGAAGTCAACTTCTAAAATTCTCACCTTACACTCATTTCTTTTGAATGTTGTTATACATTAATACCATCAATGCTTACATCTATCTACTATTAATGTGATCGAATCGTTCCTTAGTTGCAACGACAAATTCAGCGAATGACACTCTATAGCTTTCTGATTCACGGTCTTCTAGGACATATGACTCTTCATGTCCATATCCTCTAACTACTTTTATGTTGTTTGCACATTCTTTATACTTAATCTATCGCCATTGTAAACAACCTTGATGTTTCTTACATTTATTCTCTCTGATTATTCTTATTCTTGTTTTAGTATCCTTTACGCTTGCGGAGATCTACTGTTTAAAAACCATTTTTGGAAAAATGTCTTTATATAGGGCGTTATGTTAAACCGAAAAATGTTTTATCTTTTTCGAAAAATTAATTAAGTACCATCTTGTAGATCTTACTGACTTAGCTTCGTGAATCATTTATTTATTTTAAAAATAATAATAATAATAAAATAAACAAATAAATAAATTTTATAAATGTTTTAAATTCAATTTAGATATAAATAATTCTTTTCCACCATAGTAAACCCTCTCACTAGTAAACCTTAAACTATTATATCATTTTCACTTAAAATAAACAAATACAATCTTGTCACTTTACAAAAGTATCCTATTATCACCTTGTACAGGAAAATAACTTTTGACATAAGCGAGCATGTCAATATTAATCCTCAATTATACAAAGCCTGGCCACCTATGTATAATTCTGGAGGAACCTTGTCATGTTGGTAATTGTTACCCTTGAACCTAAAAGAATTCGATTTTGGAAAGATATTTGGGTAGGCGAGACTCCTCTTTTTACAAGGTACAATTGGCTCTATCATCTTGATCAAGACAAAGATTGTCTTATCATTGACCATATTAATAATGGGCAATGGTCTTGGAATTGGTCTCAGACCAATCTTGGTGTTAGAAATCTTGCCTATTTATGTGAAATGTTAAATGAGATCGGTCAACTAAATATTGATGTCAATGAAGATACTTGTACTTGGAGTCTTGGTCCTAATGGTACTTTTACCGTTAAGGATGCTTGTTATAGGATTGACCAAAATATCCCTCCCACTCTTGCTCATGCTACTACTTGGGATAAATCTATCCCCCGAAAGGTCAATGTGTTTATGTGAAAAAAAAACTTTATAATTTTTGTTCCGTATTTTTTTCTAGATAGTTTTACCCACTTTATTAATAAGATAAGACAAAAAAATTTATGATTTTACAGCTGCATATGTTTGTGTTTTACTATTTTTTTAGTTATCAAACTTTAAATTTATAGTTATTTTTTTCACGGTTTTACAATTAAAAAGAAAAAGAAAATTAAAATCTTCAAAAAGAAAAAAATTACAACTTGTACTTGAGGTTACCAATAACAACCCCCTAATTTTAAAAATCCATATTTGTTCTAAACAAAGTATCAAAATCTATATCTATACTACATATAAAGCAAATTAGTATCTCTCTCTTCATTTAATGCAAAAAATTAAGTAATACAAAGATTGATGCACATTGTACAATCTTTAATGCAAATAACTAAAAGTTGAAATTCAATAATACAAACATTCATGCAATATGTACAATTAACCAATTCACAACAATACTTATTGACTAGTCAACACATTTAATGTTATTCTTAAAACACCCATTACTAATTCATGAAAACACCCCTAAAATGAAAAGTACATGTTAATATATATAGTTTTGAAAGTCGGACTGGGCCAACGGGTTCAACCGAGAACATGAGTGATCACCGGTTCGGCTAGCAAATAAAAGCCGTCTGAAAACTAACCGGAGAGAATCGGTTAGAACCTATAAAAATGGGTGAGCCGGGCCAGATCGGGGTTATTTTCCTTTTTTTTTCTCCGATTAATCACAGGGTATCCGCCGTTGCAACGCGCGGGTACCCTGCTGGTATTATTTACAAACAAAACGTACCTTCTGGTTCTAACAGCTACTACCTTCGTTTCATATTTATTGACCATGATTCTATTTCGGGTGGTCATAAAATAATTGTTCACTTTCAAAATAAATAGAAAACTTAGTTTACGTTTACCATATTACCATCATTTGATGTTATTATTACAAACCTTAAAGAAGTTTTAAATTATTAGTTAAACGTAAAACTGTCATTCGTCAAGAAGTAAGAGAAAAAAAGCTATAATGATGATGTTTTTCTTAAACAGTGTGTTTTTTGTCAGTGAACAATAATTTTAGGACGGAAGGAGTACAAAATAGTACAATATCATACTTCATTCGTCACAAATAAATACTCTATGTTTCCTTTTTGGTATGTCGCAATTTCATTGTCCACCACTAAAAGCAGATAGAGAAGTTTGATCAAGTTTACCATAATACCATTGTTTGAAATTATTATTACAAACTTTAAATAAGACTTTAATTAATTAGCTAAAAGTATAACTTTCATTCTACTAAAAATAAAAAATAGAAAGCAGTAATAAAATGCCTTTTTCTTAAACTTTTTTTTGTCGGCGGATAATAATTTTAGGACAAATGGAGTATATTATAAGCCGAAAGTTGAAGTTTATATTTTTATACAATTGTTTTGCGAATTAGTTGAAGCTAAAGCTTGTTGATATAAAATCGCATAAAAATACATGAAATTAAAATTAAATCATATATATTTTTAGATTTTTCATGATAATCCGTTATAATATAAATTGTATTTATATAATTTGACTAGCTATGCGCTCATATAAACTCAATTCTACGAGCTTAGACTTAGGATGATGATTTGCATATTCTATAAAATGATTGAGACGTTTTAAATTAGTGTGTTTAGACACTTATACCCTCACAAAGGTGAAAATGTAAATATAAGTGTGAGGGTATAAATGTCAAAACACAATAAATTAAAGTGTCCTAATCATTTTGTGGAGTGTGCAAATCACCTCTCTTAAAATATTTTAATAAACTCATGTCACAAAGAAGACTTATTTTAAAAGTTTAAGCCCTTGTAAGCTCTCAAGTCTCAAGAGCCCTATCAAACACGGCCAAAGTTTTAAAATATTATTTACAAAGAAAATGCAATATTTGGTAAAAGGGTAGATAAGTCATTTTACAAAATTCCAGAATTTTCTTGGTCTCCAAGAATTCAACCACATAATAAATACCAAAAAAATCAACACCCAAGACGACAGCGTATCATCTGAACCGCCAATCCACACACTTTTCGTATGGTATAAAATCACCCTAAACCCTTCCCCAAGCAATTATAAAAAAAATATCTCACATTCTCAAAACACACACTAAAAACACACTTTTTTTACACACACTTAACAACTTTCTGTTACAACAAACAATCACAATGATGATTTCGAGATCAACGGCATGAAATTCCACTCATTCCTACCCACCACAACAGCATAGACACCCCAATAAAATATAATTCATCAACAACGATCAACATGAAAGACATATTCGCACCACCACACTCAAAATACTAACTAACAGAAGCACTTTGTCTAATACAAAATAGATACAGATAAACATATAGACGAGTAGGATGCCCTCAACTCCCTTTGTCCCACTATTACAACCATTTGAACACATGCATCCATAAAACGCTCTTTTGGCTCACCCCAGCAAATGAGCCCGTAAGAAACGCATTCCACGCACCCTCCTCCTTCACCCCCGTCCCCCTCCGGATCAGACAACACAGATCGCCCCCAAATGTGCTACCCACTCTAAATTTCCTCATACCAATCCCACCTTTTTCGTACACCCCCTCGAGACCCACCCCAAGCACCCGCCAACCCCACCTAACGAGTCCTATATTATCCTACTAATCCACATTTCTCCAACCCAAGCAAACTGAGAATCCATACCCCCCCTACCCTCCCGCAAAACCCAATCCATTCATACCGGCCAAAAAAAACACCCCCACTCCCCCCACTCATCCAACCTCGCCCAGCTAAAACAACAACTTATCCGACCCACACACGCCCAATTATATATCATATTTGAGCCTATACCAACCCCCTCGCAATTCGAGAATTCCGACGAAAACGTTGCTGCTACACCCCCTAGACGCGACAAAAGACCCACTCGAAAATTGAACCCCTCTCACTTCACCACCAACTACACCAAACCCCCGTAGTAAAACCTACGACCCCTTCATATCCTAACAGGCACTGAGCCGCTCCTTCACTTTGTAGCACACATAGACCTAGCCGATTAACACCCACACCCTGACCCTCCCCACACCGTCAGACATGGCCATCCAAAACCGGGACGCAAATCTAAAACAACACACCCCCCTCCACACTCCCCCACTGGGCCACTCCTCCATCACTCCATCACGATATAAATACCAGAGCAACCCTATTGCGTCACAAAGAGAAGCCCCACATCCACCATCCTACGATTCAACAAAACCAGTCTCTCCAACACAACCATCACCCTCTCACTCCAATTATCAGAAAATCCAACCTTCATCCCACCCACGCCACCACCCGCCCCCCGCTCCCCCCCACCACACTCGTACAAACCTAACACCCACAAACCCCCACCAACGCCCTCCCACGACAACCACAGGACCACCACCCTGCACTCAACACCCACACAACACTCCAGACCCCACCCCATCACCATTCATATTCCCTCATCATACAAAGTCCACGCACCTAATAAAATACCTTCCCCCTACAAAAATCCAACCTCTCACATCCTGCTAATATTATGCCAAGAAAAAAAATAAACTATTATATATATGTCATTATATAGGCCGAAATTATGTTAATTTATATAACTTATACAATTAATTTAAATACATAACATCAAGGCTTACATATTAAGATCAATTTTTTTAATAATCAAAATCAATTTAGTCCATTGCCAAAAGCCAAAATCACGGCATTTTCTTCTTGAAACAAAAACAAGAAAAAGAAAAGAAAAAAAAAAAAAAGAAAAAAAAAAAAAAAAAAAAAAAAAGAAGTTAAAAAAACAAAAACAAAAAGAAAAAAAAAAATCAAAAAAAAACAGAAAAAAAAAAGTAGAAAGAAAAAAAACAACAAAAAAAAAAAAAAAAAGGTATCAAAAAAAAAATCAAACAAGTGTATATCTTTATATATAAACATTTTTCATTTGTAAATTTATTTTAAACCAATTTCCGAACCCTAATAAATCAATAAGGCGGCACATAAGATTTTTCCAAGGCAAGGAACGATTTTCTACGTGAGGGTTCCTTGGAGATCCAAGGGAAAGCTAGAAAAATTGTTTTGTTTCATTGGGATTACCAAGGTGTGGTTTGATTAATTGGTTACCCTCTAATTGACTCGAAAATCCTTCATAAATCATAAATCATCAACAATTGTCAAAGGGTATTTTTATAAACTCCAAGTTTTTCATCATGTTCATACATTATAGTTCATTGAGAAAAAATAATTATGCATGATCTATGGGGTTCCGATTTAGATAATTCAATGTATTCTATAACCCTAACTTTTTTAGCAAGAAATGAAAGTCGTGCAACCTTAAAATAATTGTATACCCAACGATTTTATATTTTTCTTACTTGTATATAGCATCGCAACATATAGTCAATAAAATGCTAAATAAATTTTTAGAGAACTCAAAATCAAATATTGTGGAGTTTTTTAAGTTCTTCGCCAGATTTCCGAATTATGAAAGAAAATGAGAAATAAATTGAAACGAATTAGGGTTAGGTTTTTTATATTTTTTCCCAGTCCGAATACATGCTAAATGATGTATAAATAATTAATGTAATTATTGGGGGAAATTTTAATTCTACGGGTTTATGTGCATTTATTGGATTACCACGATAGTGTTTTTTAAAGTAAAAAGGGGTGCGTTTGTAATTTCTAAAACTATAAAAGGACTGATTATGGCATGTTAATATAATGTTAAAATGCTCTACAGTCACAAATATGTGGAAAGGGTAAAAATTGTCCATTTGATAATTGTATACTGGGCTCTTTTATAAACATGATTAATTATTATAAAACATAATATAAAATTTCGACATTGTATTTTTAAAACTGAGAGGGACTAAAAAGTGAAATTATGAAAAGTACAAGGTAATCAGTAATAAAGTATTAAAGCCTAGAATAATGCACTAATACCCTAACTACAAATCGCAACTACACAAGTCACACCCCATCCGCATTGATTCACAGGTTGTTACCCCAAATCCACAACATGTAGGATAGGGGGGGGGGGGAAAACCAACATCAGGAGTTATCACCCTATTAAATCCTTTCACTAAATAGTGTACAAACGGAGAAATAATTTCAAATATAAGGGGGGACAAATAAGAGTATAACCGGGGGAGGCATTAACGATAAAAAAAATAAACCAATAAAACATAAACACACACACAAGAAAGCTCACAAGCTAGCCCCCACATTGCCCCCCCCCACCCCCTATAATCTCACCTCAAAACACCCCCTCCAACCATAACCCCCCGACCACCCTCCCCCCCCCCAGCTCATAGCAACAGCAAAGCAAATTTTTAACAATCAACGACGTTCCCCCCCCCCCAGAATACTAACCACACCATACCATCATTACTTACAAAACAACAACTCCTCATAGTCCTCCGCTCAACCCCCAAAATTCCAAACATCCCCCCCCTGCCACCACAAAACCCCACCCCAGCTCAGATCCCTATCACCTCTAACCCACCCATCCGATATAGGCAGCCCCCAACAGCGACCGCCCCCACTTTTTACACACACTTAACAACTTTCTGTTACAACAAACAATCACAATGATGAGTCGTGGATCAACGGCTGTAATCCGCTCATTCCTAACCACCACAGCTCCACGTGGATTCTCTACTGGTGCTGCTGACAAGGCAGTGCTGACGTGGTGGATGAGGTCTTCGTCGCGTAATGCGACGTAATGGATTTCTAAGTTGCGTGCAGCATCCGCAACCTGAGCAACGTCTGTAAACTGTATACACATGACATGGTCGAGGATCGACTTGTGAAGACCCCAACGATAGTTCTTCGCCTGCTCTTCTGCAGTGCCAGCAGCCTGCCCAAGAAAACCAGCTAATCGAAGGAAACGCTGCATGTACTCGGTACTATTCTCATTCGCCCTTTGGCGGATGGAATGGTACTCTCTCTTCAAGCGCTCTTGCTCGGCTCGAGGGAAAAACTGAAGAAAGAACAGCTCTTTGAAAGCTGCCCAAGTCAAAGTAAGGACCCACGCATCTCCTCCTTTGGCCTGCTTATAGGCCTTCCACCAAGCCAACGCGTCACCCTCGAACTTATACACAGCCAATCTGGTCTTAAAAGCATCATTACAATCCATCACGTCGAAGATCTTCTCCATATGGGAGATCCAATTCTCAGCATCAACAGGGGCTACTGCCTTCTCGAACGAACGGGGTTTCTGCTTATTGAAGCGCTCAAGCCAAGTATGAATAGTGACTGGTGGAGGATTACTACCCGAAGCTACAGCACCAGTGCGGTACTCTTCGCGAACCTGCTCGCGAATCTGTGGGAGCATGGCATCCACGGCTGCCTGAACGGCCGCAGCGAGTTCAGCATCGGTACGAGTGTTCACCATCTGACATTTGCAAAAAGGGTTTAATGATTAAACGGTTAAAAGGTCAAAACGCGACAGAAGATAAACGTCGATTCTGAAGGAACCTAATGTCTACCCAATCCTCACAGGTCAAGTTTTAGAGCCTACAGGTCGAAACCTTTAGCTCTGATACCATAATTGTAACGACCCACTCCGGAAAGGAGGCCGAAACGTCATAATCATGGTGTCATATCAAAGCATAATAAAGGCATAAAGTCATAAATGATAACATAGGACAAGGTGGAAAGCCGGAATCAAACATCGGCTCCCAATTATGAGATCAACATGAATAACGTAAAAGAAGTCTAAAGGACGAAACATGTGTCCAAGATAGTATAGCACATCAAAATGTCTGCGATATAAAGAAAGGAAGCTAAATAGGTCACTTCCTAAGCACACACTCTCTCATGCCCAATCTCCCTCTAGATACCTGCCGTATAAGAAAGAGAAAGAAAATACGGCTGAGCATAACGCTCAGTGAACGGATATAATAACAATGTAATTAATAAGTATGAATCCTGGATAGTAAATACAAAGTAGCGGAAAGATCAAAAGTGTCATGAGGAAACCTGGAGAATGCGTCATGAAGAATAGGAAATAAACATGTAAAGCATGGTAATACGAAGTAAAGATGTCATGAAATATCATGGATAGTATAAACATAAATAATAAGGAATGCCCACGAGCTCATATAATCATACATGTCATAATAATAATGTCGTGAATACATGCATATAATAGAGGGGCTGCCTCAACATGTAATAGAGGGGTGACCTCTTATAATAATATGGGTGGAGGGATCAGCTCCAATGTGATGGGATGTAGAGCACACACCAACCAATCACCATGAACGTGTAAACATGTAAACTAGGATGCACCCATACGCCCCTGAATAATAATGGCCAAACATGAAATATAATCTGGTAACATGAAAAGGGACGCCGCGTGAAATCACTCTCAACGCGAAAGAGTCGTGACACAGGTGCCTCATGTGTCACGGTCATGGTACCTCCATGACTAGGTGGTAAGTCATGTAAATCATGGTCATGCGTATATATAGCTCGGGCAATAGAATAAGTCTTGAAATCAAACATGTAAAGGATCATGGCAAAAGACATAAAAATGGGGAAGCATAGCAGTTCTGGGGATGAATCATGAAAAGAAAGAATGTCCTTACTGAAAGGACGGAATATCCGTACCGATAGTTCAAAGACGAATACAAAGTATTCAGAATCCGTACCTTATTTGAATGAATGAAAGACCACAAATAGACGGAGATTAATCCAAGGTCACCAACTCTACAAGAATATACTTATAATGTTACTTTTATTAAATTACGATTGACCTCTCAAAAGTTTTCAAAGGTTATATCATTCTATGATGCTTAAATAACTTTACAATTTTCTAGGTAAATTAACATGACTTTCTTGACTTAAAAACTCATTCAAAACATCTTTAAAAATTCAACCAAAAATCACAGGTCACCTATGATATGTCTAATGTGTCCCCATAAAATAAATTTAATCAATTCGAATTTTAAGTGGTCCCTTGACCCTTGTTAATCAAAACAGTCCCAAAACTGACTGGGCAGAAACTTATGAAAAGTTTACGTCTATTTGACCAAGTTAAACCCCTTAATTAATTATAAGAAAAATCACAGAGGTCACACATATTACTTAGTTTAACATATTCAAAAATTAGCCCTCAAATCCTTATGGTGATTTTATTAAAATTCAAACCCTAAAAGTAAAATTTTCGGAGTTGATTTCCAGAACTGACACTTTTTCTTGTAAATTCGAAAAACTGACCTTCCCTACCTCCAATTGACTTGAGGCCGGATTTTTCAGAAAGTATATTCGTTTTGCTACCCTTTAGACTCCAGAAACATAATAAAATCTATTTTTATCATTGAGTTATGATCTGTTGAACACAACCCAAAATTCTGCCTAGTTTTTAATTAAGAAAAACCCAATCAATTTCATGTTCTAATGTTCTTGTTCTTATTAATTATGATCAAAAACATAAAAATTTAATATGCTAACCTTACTAGATGAAGAAGAATGACACCAAGATGAACACGGATCAATACACCAAATAGAAGAAGAACTTTATTACTCGGATCACCCGAATGATTTAAAACTTCTAATCTTAAAATCTTCAAAACAATAATAGAGGATAATTTAACAGAAGAATTTGAGTGAATACTTGATGAGAGAGAGAGTTGGGGACGTGTAGTATTTATAGTGGTGAGGGGATAATCACCAATTAATTGTGCAGACAATTACACACTTGTTTCCAAAAGTATTTACACTCTATTCCTTAATTATCACAACTAAGTCAAATTTACCCTTTTTAGATATACACAATAATTACTTCCAAATTTTTAATGCTTATCTACTAAAAAAATTTTTTTTTTTATTTAATTTAAAATGTTATACCAAAATTACCATTATTTCCAAAAATCCATAACTTAAGGTTTTTATTTTCAAATTCTTTTCATATACCATAGGTTATATTTCAAAATTAATATTTTGAAATGAAAAACTCAAATTTCAAAAATGCGGGTTTTACAACTCTTCCCCTCTAAAAAAAATTTCGTCATCGAAATAGAAAACAAAATTTATGGGTTTTACAACTCATAGATTTCCCCGGTAAGGAGCCCTGATAAATGAACTCAGGAGCATGAATGTCACCGAAGATAACACGACGCGAATGGCAGTCAACCGAAGCACGGTGTACTGCTAACCAGTCTATACCTAGAATCATGTCAAACTCGCACATGTCTAAAGGAAGTGCATTAACTGAACGAATCTTGTCATCAAACTGTAGAGGAAGATCTCCATACACATGGGTAACACGAGCGGAGTCCTTCAGAGGAGTGGATATACATAATACATGATCAAGTAATACGGGTGTCATAGTAAAACATGAGGCAAACGTGGTAGATATCACGGAATGTGTCGCACCCGTATCAAATAAAACAAACACTGCACGACTGAAGATAAAATAATGTTACCCAGTGATTGTACCTGAAGTATTGGCGGCCTGATCCTGTGTAAGTGCAAAGGACACCAGGCCGGATGCATCTGGCTTCTTGTTGATGACCAGACGTTACCTGCCTCAAGTGTTCTTCTTGCTATTCCCGTATGAAGATGACCAGGCTGCCGCATTTGAAGCAAGTACCAAAGCTCGTCGACACTCTCTGAGTGTCTACGTCCCTCACGTGGCACAACTGGGGTGAGTACTAACACCCTCAGAGGGTTCCCTAGACTGCTGGGAATCAGAACTGGTAGATCGGTGGAATTGCTGACCTCTGTTCCTTTGGTCGTGTCCAGCACCGGAACTCCTGTTATTGCCGCTAGAGTAGTTGTTATTGTTGTTGTTGTTACCACCACCGCCCTGCCTGTTGGATCCATGGCGGTCATTATTCTGACCGTGACTCCGATAACTACTCTGCTGAGTGGCCGGCTGATACTGGTCCTCACTCTTATGCCTTTGTTCGGATGCTCAACCTATCATAATCCTCCTGTCACGAAGGATCTCTAAGTTGCGAGCAGCATCCGCAACCTGGGCAACATCCGTAAACGGTAGACACATGACATGGTCGAGGATCGACTTGTGAAGACCCCAACGATAGTTCTTCGCCTGCTCTTCTGCAGTGCCAGCAGCCTGCCCAAGAAAACCAGCTAATCGAAGGAAACGCTGCATGTACTCGGTACTATTCTCATTCGCCCTTTGGCGGATGGAATGGTACTCTCTCTTCAAGCGCTCTTGCTCGGCTCGAGGGAAAAACTGAAGAAAGAACAGTTCCTTGAAAGCTGCCCAAGTCAAAGTGTTGACCCACGCATCTCCTCCTTTGGCCTGTTTATAGGCCTTCCACCAAGCCAACGCGTCACCCTCGAACTTATACACAGCCAATCTGGTCTTAAAAGCATCATTACAATCCATCACGTCGAAGATCTTCTCCATATGGGAGATCCAATTCTCAGCATCAACAGGGGCTACTGCCTTCTCGAACGACAGGGTATCTGCTTATTGACAGCGCCAAGCCAAGAAAAACCTATGAATAGTGACTGGTGGAGGATTACTACCCGAAGCTACAGCACCAGTGCGGTACTCTTCGCGAACCTGCTCGCGAATCTGTGGGAGCATGGCATCCACGGCTGCCTGAACGGCCGCAGCGAGTTCAGCATCGGTACGAGTGTTCACCATCTTATTTGCAAAAAGGGTTTAATGATTAAACGGTTAAAAGGTCAAAACGCGACAGAAGATAAACGTCGATTCTGAAGGAACCTAATGTCTACCCAATCCTCACAGGTCAAGTTTTAGAGCCTACAGGTCGAAACCTTTAGCTCTGATACCATAATTGTAATTGATCACACTCGGAAGGAGGCCGAAACGTCATAATCATGGTGTCATATCAAAGCCATAATTAAAGCATAAAGTAATACATGATTAACATAGGACAAGGTGGAAAGCCGGAATCAAACATCGGCTCCCAATTATGAGACCAACATGAATAACGTAAGAGAAGTCTAAAGGATGAAACATGTGTCCAAGATAGTATAGCAAATCAAAATGTCTGTGATATAAAGAAAGGAAGCTAAATAGGTCACTTCCTATGCAACACCATCTATCATGCCAATCTCATCTAGATACCTGTCGTATAAGAAAGAGAAAGAAATACGGCTGAGCATAACGCTCAGTGAACGGATATAATAACAATGTATTAATAAGTATGAATCCTGGATAGTAAATACAAGTGCGGAAAGATCAAGTGTCATGAGGAAAAACCTGGAGAATGCGTCATGGAAGAATAGGACAATTAGACAGGTAAAGCATGGTTATACTGAAGTAAAGATGTCATGAAATATCATGGATAGTATAAACATAAATAATAAGGAATGCCCACGAGCTCATATAATCATACATGTCATAATAATAATGTCGTGAATACATGCATATAATAGAGGGGCTGCCTCAACATGTAATAGAGGGGTGACCTCTTATAATAATATGGGTGGAGGGATCAGCTCCAATGTGATGGGATGTAGAGCACACACCAACCAATCACCATGAACGTGGTTATCTTGTAAAACTAGGAGAATCATACGCCCCTGAATAAAAGATGAGCTTCTTGATAAACAAATTCAACTTGAGAATAAAATAAAGGAATTAGATAACATTTGGTAAAAACGGGTCAATCGATTCAAACGATGCATATGCTTTCACCACACTGAACAAAAAATGGCTTTGGGTTATCAAAATCCTTTTTATCCCAAGCAAGCTCAGCAGAAACAACAAAGTTTATATAATGGCGAAGTATTATTAGAAACGCATGATCCTCCTGTTGTGTATGATTCAGAGGAGACACTGCAACTTGCTCAAGAGAGTCGCTTAAAAATGAAACAATTGAACAAAGAAATCAAACCGAAAAATTATGCAAAGATCAATCAACTTTCAGAGGTTTTTGTTTCTCAAAAGGCAAAGTCACGTGAAGAGCCATATTTTTCAAATACTTCAAAACAACAAGTGTTTCCAAATCAATTTCAATATCAAATGAAAAGTTTTCGGACGATACTTCTCCAAGTGTTGCACGAAAATTTCTAAATGAGGTAAAAACGACCATTGTGACTCTTCAACGTGTTGTTAAACAAAAAATGACATTAGATATACACAATTGGTCGTCTACTGCTCATCAAGAGCTTCACAAAATTATAAAAGATGAAAATTTTCCCATCGTCAATCAAGTTGATGCTAGAGTTCAAAATTTCGAAATACAATTTTTGAAAGAAGCAGCTAAATTTGTCTGAGACTTCAAATCTCTTGCAAAAGAAGCTGATGAATCTTTTGCTAAGCACAAGGCTTTGGAATATGAAATCGACCGTCTCTTGAAAGCAGTTGTCAGTCAGGATATTATGTCGATTGTACAAAGTAATTCTGTTGTAGATACATCAAATCTCCAGACTGAGCTTGAACGTACGAAAGAAAGGTTTGAAAATCGTATCATTAAAAAGGAAAATAAATATGCTAAACTTTGGAATAATTGGTACAAAAAATGCAAAGAATGCAAATATGACAAAATTTTATACGATAAAGCTTATAATGACATGCAACAAAAGACCGAATGGTTGCAAGCTTAGTTGGGAGATCAAAAGGGTAAAAGTAAGGATACTTCATGTGTATCAGATACCCTTAATCCTTTCTCTCAGAAACTAGAAAATGAGAACGTAGAATTAGAGTTTCGGGTTTTGAATTATGCAAGAGAAAATGAACATCTTAAGAGAACATACAAGAACCTTTTTGACTCTATCAATGTGACACGGGCTCAAACCAAAACCATAACTGACTCTTTGCAACAAAAGCTACATGATACAATTTATGAAAATGCTAAGCTAAGAGCCCAGTTATTTGATAAGGTTTCTAAGCAACACGACACCACAAAAGGTACTAGTGTGAATACTCAGTTTGGAAAGCAAATAATTTTGGGAAAACCACCTTCTTCTTCCAAATAAAAATTGTATTTTGTAACTCCTTTTCCAAATTCAAAGGTTATTCCCAAGGTTGGTGAGACGAATGCTTTGTTAAAACCAGTCACTTCAAACTTAATACCAGACACTCAAGAATCAAAAGTTGTGAATAATAAGAAAGTGATCCCTGGGAATGTTTAGGATTAATCCTACCATGAACTCTAGGATAGACAACTTTGTGCCTAACAAATATGTAAAAGGAAGCGTTAGGACAAAACCGATCACTGTTTCACAACCTCATGTCATCACTAAGAAATATGTCAATTCTAACACATATTGCTTAACTTCTACAAGAGTAGAAAGCACTGCTAAGACCAAAAGACCACAGACTAGGAGAAATCCAAAGAATGATAGGATCCCCTTTGCGTCTAAGAGTAGTTGCCTCTCGAATAATCTTGAGAAAGTAGAAGTACACCATAGGAATTCACTGTTTTCTAAAAATCCAAACCATAGGTCATATGCAGGTAATAACATTAAACATGCTATTCAGAATGATAACTCGAAAGTTGTTTGTTGGTATGTGCTTAATTACACATACCTTTTACCTAATAAATCGACCCTAAACGACCAAAAACGCACATAAAATGCCATAAACATGCTTGTTTGTGTGTTTGTATTGTGCAGGTACCGGATATTCACTAAAGGACAAAAACAAAGCCAAACCGGACAAAACTGAGCACGGATTTGGAAAGAGCACGAAAAACTAAGGCCAAAGGTACAAAAGAATTGAAAACGGAGCTAAAACAAAAATTCCCGGATCGACTCGACAACGTTTGTGCATTCAATGAAGTCAAGACGAAGTCAAAGTCAACCCCGAGATATGGCATTGAAAAGAGTATCGAAAATCGAAACCGATGATATAAATATCTTATTGGGCCAACCCGTACCCGAGTTATTGGGCCAGGGTCAGCCTAATATGTATATTGTTATGTACAAAAGCCCAAACCTCTTTTAAATCCTAGCCGGCCCAAACATACAAAAAAGCCCTGGCCATCTACACAATTTGGCTCAATCCACCTACTTAACCAGTGTTAGGCCTAATCCCAATTCCATTACATTTAACGGGCCCCAATATCACCACACTATATCCTTTAAACCTGTTCTGTCACACAGGACCGTTAGTGTTAATTTAACGTCCACTCCGGAAAGAAGGCCAAACGTTCATAATCTGGTGTCATATCAAAGCATAATAAAGGCTAAAGTCTTAAATGATAAATAGGACGAGGTGGAAAGCCGGAATCTATACATCGGCTCCCAATTATGAGATCAACATGGGAATAACGTTAAAGAAGTCTAAGACGAAAACATGGTGTCCTGTTTGTATAGCATATCAAAACATGTCTGCAATTTAATGAAATGAAGCTAACAATAGGTCACTTCCTAGCACACAATCTCTCATGCCAATCTCCTCTTCTAGATACCTTGCCGTATATGAATGAGAAAGACAATACGGATCTGAGCATAACGGCGCAGTGAACGGATTTAATAACAATGGTAATTAATAAAGTATTGAATCTGGATAGTAAAATACCAAAGTTGCGGAAAGATCAAAAGTGTTCTTGGGAAACTGGAGAATGCGTCAGGAGAGATAGGAAATAATTGTAAAGCGATAGGTTATACGATGTAAGATGTCATGAAATATCTTGGGTAGTATAAAACATATATAATAATGGAATGCCACACGAGCTCATTATATTCATTCATGTATAATAATTAATGTCGTGAATACATGCTATATATAGAGGGGCTGCTCAAATGTAATAGAGGGGTGACCTCTTATAATAAATAATATGGCGTGGAGGGATCAGCTCCATATGTGATGGGATGTAGAGCACACACCTAACCAGATCACCATGAACGTGTAAACTATGTAATACTAGGATCCCCATACGCCTGGAATAATAATGGCCTAACTTGAAATTATAATTGGTAACTTGAAAAGGGACGCGCTGTGAAAATCACTCTCAACGCGGAAGAGTCGTGACCAGGTGCCTACATGTGTCGACGGTCATGGTACTTATGACTTGGTGGCTAAGTCATGTAAATCATGGACAATCCAATTCACCTACACTACAGCTCATACACCATCGCATGCAGCATGCGTATATATAGCTCGGGCAATAGAATAAAGTATTGAATTAAACATGTAAAGGATTCATGGCAAAAGAAACATGTAAAGGATCATGGCAAAAAGACATAAAAATGGGGAAGCATAGCAGTTCTGGGGATGAATCATAAAAAGAAGAATGTCCTTACTGAAAGGACGGAATATCCGTACCGATAGTACAAAGACGAATACAAAGTATTCAGAATCCGTACCTTAGACGGAGATTAATCCAAGGTCACCAACTCTACAAGAATATACTTATAATGTTACTTTTATTAAATTACGATTGACCTCTCAAAAGTTTTCAAAGGTTATATCATTCTATGATGCTTAAATAACTTTACAATTTTCTAGGTAAATTAACATGACTTTCTTGACTTAAAGACTCATTCAAAACATCTTTAAAAATTCAAACAAAAATCTCAGGTCACCTATGATATGTCTAATGTGTCCCCATAAAATAAATTTAATCAATTCGAATTTTAAGTGGTCCCTTGACCCTTGTTAATCAAAACAGTCCCAAAACTGACTGGGCAGAAACTTATGAAAAGTTTACGTCTATTTGACCAAGTTAAACCCCTTAATTAATTATAAGAAAAATCACAGAGGTCACACATATTACTTAGTTTAACATATTCAAAAATTAGCCCTCAAATCCTTATGGTGATTTTATTAAAATTCAAACCCTAAAAGTAAAATTTTCGGAGTTGATTTCCAGAACTGACACTTTTTCTTGTAAATTCGAAAAACTGACCTTCCCTACCTCCAATTGACTTGAGGCCGGATTTTTCAGAAAGTATATTCGTTTTGCTACCCTTTAGACTCCAGAAACATAATAAAATCTATTTTTATCATTGAGTTATGATCTGTTGAACACAACCCAAAATTCTGCCTAGTTTTTAATTAAGAAAAACCCAATCAATTTCATGTTCTAATGTTCTTGTTCTTATTAATTATGATCAAAAACATAAAAATTTAATATGCTAACCTTACTAGATGAAGAAGAATGACACCAAGATGAACACGGATCAATACACCAAATAGAAGAAGAACTTTATTACTAGGATCACCCGAATGATTTAAAACTTCTAATCTTAAAATCTTCAAAACAACAATGGAGGATAATTTGACAGAGGAATTTGAGTGAATACTGGATGAGAGAGAGAGTTGGGGACGTGTAGTATTTATAGTGGTGAGGGGATAATCACCAATTAATTGTGCAGACAATTACACACTTGTTTCCAAAAGTATTTACACTCTATTCCTTAATTATCACAACTAAGTCAAATTTACCCTTTTTAGATATACACAATAATTACTTCCAAATTTCTAATGCTTATCTACTAAAAAAAAATCTTTTTTTTTAATTTAAATACTTTATACCAAAATACCATTATTTCCAAAAATCCATAACTTAAGGTTTTTATTTTCAAATTCTTTTCATATACCATAGGTTATATTTCAAAATTAATATTTTGAAATGAAAAACTCAAATTTCAAAAATGCGGGTTTTACAACTCTTCCCCTCTAAAAAAAAGCAAACGACATAAGTATTTATTTTTAGAAATCATATGTGATTTAACACAATCACCAGTAATTTATCAACCATCATACTTGATATTTATACAATGATAACATGTTTCCTGTTCTAATGTTTTTTTACAAGTGATTATGAATGTGTTCAATAAAACATAAACAAAATAGACATAATATCGAAAATCACATCTGCAAACGTTTCACCATTTTCATTTCAGCATAAAACATGACGACATAGTACCATGAAAGATATACCAGTTTAACAAGACATTATACTAGTTTCCGCTGGTTTACAAAGTCGTTCGTAGATGTCAAAACTCCATACGGAGATTACAAGAAAAAAATGGAGAATACATCTTAAACGTGAAATGAAAATTCATGTGCTTCTTCATTGAGCTTCTTGGGCTTTTGGATGCTTGTGGTGTTCAAGATGCCTTGAAAACTGCATTCCCTACACAAATAAAAAGATTTGATTTAATTTTCAAGCACATTATCATATATGATATATTATAATGTAAAAGAAGTTAACTTTCAAACAGATTATATAAATCTTAACACACAACTAACTTTTCAACACCATAATACAACAAAATCTCCATAAACGTTTAAAACCTAACTTATATCATATATGATATATTATATAAGTTTTTACAGTTTTTGCAGGCAACTTATCATATATGATATTTCAGTAACAGATCATACTTTATCTGTTTAACTTAGACTAAGCCTTCGGCTTCGCCTACAGCTTCGAAAAAGGCTTATTAGTGCTCTTACACTATGATTCTGTTACTCAAACTAACTTCTAGTCTATCATTTCGTCTCTAACATCACAATATCATAAACAAATCCTTTCTAAATAGTGAAAACTTAACTTCTATTCACACATTTTCTTCATTAAAATCTTAATAAACAAATCAGTCATACTCCCTTTTGTTCCCCTATAGACGAATAAAACCGTACTTATCCCGAATAACATCATATAAATTTTTCTAAATATATCAAAATCTCTGCATTTAAAAACCTATAAACCTCAAATAAATAGAACAAAAAAATCATAATAATCATCATAAACTCAATAAAACACAGACTCTTATTAATGCGTAAACAAAAGTAAAAAAGTAGAATAAAATGTTTTATACCTGAATCGATGATTTTAATCATCATTTTGAGCGGTTTTTAACTCGAACCTTCACCTTTAGGCTTATTATTTAAGATGTGGTCGTCAACAGCAACATCATCGTCGTTATCTACTATTTTTGATGTGTTGTACGGTTATGTGTGTGTGTTTTTAGTGTGTGTATTTTGATCGGTTTGAATGTGTGAGTAGTGTGTGTTTTTAGTGTGTGTTTTGGAGAGAGAAATGGTGATAATACTATGAGACGAAAGTGAGTAGATCTGAGGTGTAAGTAGTTGTGTGGTGTTAATTTACTTTAACGCCCCTCGGCCCTTTATAAAGGTGGATTAATCTCATCCCTTCATTTTTTTAGATAAATGGCTGGGATTGGTCCCCTAGTATCCTAGAAAAATAAGATATCCAAAATAACTCCTCTCATATACTTCTCAAACAATATATGCATATCCAATAAATTTCTTTTATACTTCATACTTTCTTCAAGTATATACGGTCAATTTACTCTCTTTTGAAACTTATATATATTTCTTAAATCCAACTCAAAATATTCCCGTTATTTTTGCTTTAACATAATCACTATTACAACATTCCAACATCTTCCTGAATGACCTCACTACCGCATAGTTCTTCGTACGCTATTAAGGTCAAATATAATCACATGGTTCATCTTCTACATATAAGACTTGAATAAAGAGAAAAATGTAAATGATCCACGTACTACACAAGCTAATATGAGTATATCTTTGTTCCTCCGCTGAAACACTACCTAAAAGTCAAATAACCAAAGAGCTTTAATAAGAGGGTGTTCATGTATGCTTATTGTATTTTGGAAAAGTTATTACGAACTTTGAAGGTGTTTGGATATGCTTGTGTAAAACAGATAATGATTTTTTAGGAGGAAATAAACTACTAAGAAAAATCTCTTGAAGTGGAGCTTTTTTAATAACACATAAGCTTAGACAATCACTCCATAAATACACTCATAAGTGATGAAATGTTTAATTGTGATACAAATACTTTATTTATAATGAGTCTTACAATAAAGTTAGCGAGAAAATATGAAAAAAATAGTTTGTCAATAGAATCATCAATCCTAACTATGACATAGACAACTTTAACTCTAATGGGTCAATCGGATAAAAATGTCAAAAATTACCAGAATGTGTTTTTAATGCAGCAATTGGAAATTTTGTATTACTAAATTAGTATACTTTTTAGAACCATAACAACTTGTGGATAAAAAGTGTGTGGTGAAACAAATTTTTTTACCCATTAGTCAACCCGAGCCATTTATGAGCTTGACATTCTTCAAGAAGCACGTTCCTTAAAAAAATCACATCCAAAATAGATAAATGCTAGAGAATTGACTGCATATACTTAAAATCCCTAGTTAGGAATAATAGAAAACCAACTGAATATTACTACAAAAATACAATACCACCACCTAATGTCTAAAAATCATAAATAAGCAACAATGTTAAACTATTTCCAAAAGATACGAACATATATTATTTTCTCTTGTTTTAGCCTATGTACTATCTTTTGTAAATTTAAGGCCTTTAGCAGATACTTTGTGTCATGTATAAGATATTTTATAACCTGTAATTATAACCTTTTGTAAAGATCGTAACATATTTAATGAGTGCATTAACAACGAACAGAAATGAATTACATCCGATAATAGAAAATAAAAGTTAATAAATTATCTATAATAACAAAGTATATGTTTTTAGTTCGAATGCGAAATAAAGCTTATTTGAAATAAAATGGTAGATATGCAAATCAAGCTTTTTGATCCATTAAAAACCAATATCTACTTATTTATATAAACGTCCAACAAAACAATAAGGCATGGTATGCATGATTATTACCATATTATACATAGATAAAGCAAATAAGAAAGGACTCACACAATTTGTGGTCACGATGCACCTTCCCATCCAGGATTACTGGTTCGTATATGTGCTAAAAGTGGATAGTCTAAAATATCTAACATGATAATCAAAGGCAAAGCCGAAGGACGCTTACTCAAACTATTTACCCAATGTATGACATCATTCCAATAGTAAACAGACTTACATATCTATAAATCTTTATCACATTTGGCCATCCAGTGCAAGAAAACTTATAAAATTTTGAAGAACTTTACAGAACATGTTTATTTGTACAACTTACCCAACTTCATCTCTTCTTGTCCAGTCACCAAGATCTTACCTCCCTTGATATGACAATGCACCTTGAAAATTAAGTGCAAATAAGATAATCCCTACACCAAATGCAACAGAAAATAATCATGTTAATCTTATAACCATATGACTGGAAATGACATAAGCTCATCAATCAGATTTAAGAGACTTTACATTTGTTCAATTTACCCTTCATAACCTACTTATCCATAAGCATAAGACCAAAAAATGCAATTATGTAGATCGATCAGATCTACTAATAACTTAAACGCTTCCTAGCATATAAAAATAAAAAATAGGAAAATGAACAGAAATGCCAAATATGGAGATGAAGATATAGGGGTCCAGTGTTGACCTTCTTGTGACCAACACATCAAAGAAGGGTAAATCACAATATCTCTAAAAGAGATGTGAACTAAAGAACCACTAAATGTTTAGCATCCAGTTATGACTAAACATCATAATTTGTTACTAAGAAACCCAAAGATATTAGTTATCTTCTACATCTTTGTTCCATATTTTCTGGAAAAATTACCGTAACATCGCAAATCATACAACACACTTTCTCTTTGCCAGAGGCATAACAACATTCATACATCGACTATCACTCATATATCCTAATATAGTTAGCTTTAATTTCATAAACCAGGTTCTAAACTCAAAGTATTAAACAATGCCCAATAACATACATTAACATTTAGATAATATTGTTTGGATTTTCTTCTGATGTAATTAAATGTGATAGTGAATAAGCAGTTAAAGCAAGCAACCTCCAAACTGCTTCATCAAAATTTCTTATGTCGCCCAGATAACTGAATCATATAAAAATAACAATACCTATTTCATGTGCATTCTTTTTTGACGCACTACTATGATGGTGCAAGTCTTGTAAGTGTAGAGGGTGTTTGGGACTGTAGACCTGCAATGACAAACTAATTTTTTGTAAGTTAGATCATATGCAACCTTTAATCAGTCAAGGACCATCTTAAAATGAGATCTCGAGCACTATGCAGTTACCACGGTGCTCAAGATCTCATTTTAAGATGGTCCTTGATTGTTCATTTGAGCAAATGATTGCATTACACCTGATAATCCTAAACATAAAAGTTCAGATTAGAATATTTTAAGCCTTATATTTTTCATGGTCTTGTGTGGACTATTCATTTGTGGTATATAATCATAAAGAGTTAAAAGACTAAGGTGGGTGAAGCGGTAATCTGCCACATATATTCTGTACATAGACCAGCTGTTACTATTTAGAAATCCAGAGGGTCTGAGATATCAAAACTACAAATATAGTGTCAAAATACCAGTTTAGTGATCCGCTTTTTCAGCTCTAACATCTGTTGTTTGGTATACTGCTCGGGCTCTTTTGATGAAATTACTCATTTGCTTGTTCCATATTCACTTTCACAGGTTTCACCTTTTCTTTTTCCAAATACTCTTGATTCTAGGGGGTGTTTGGCTTATCTTATTTTAGAACTGATGGCTTTAACAAAAAAATCTATTTCCAAGGTGCTTTTCAAAAATCCTATTTTCACTCTTCAAAAAGCGAATAAGCAGTTCGTTACAAATGTATAAGCTAGTGACCAGATGAGACGATAAACTAATAAGCCCTTCAAAACATGATATTATAAATGGAGCAAAATCATGCTAACAAATAAAGGCAGACATCAGTACTTAAATGAATTCAGGATGCAAAGTTGGCCCATTACGATAAAACTGCGCAACTTGGGTTAATTTTAATCTTTAAAGTGTAGAATCTAAATATAAGATAAAAAATTAAGTTTGTGAAAGTTCGTCTAAAAGTATTCATTCTCTCAAAACCTGTAAATTAATGAACTCACCACACTACTGAAGCCTTCCGACTTATTTTCTCAATTAGTTCTTGACCAGAGGGACTTTGGCCTAGCGCTATGTGAGTGACCCAACAAAAAGGTTGCGGGTTCAAGCATCGTTCAAGACGTGTGAGGTATTATGTGAGATAGTATCTTGCTTAGATGTGTAAATAACACTTTTCTTATAAAAAAAAAGAAAAAAAATCTAACTACATAACATGTACTAATATATCTTTTTGTCGTGAAACGTCTTTTCCTGTCACCTAACATTGTGAATTAATTTTTCATGCCTCGAATCCTCTTAATTGTTTGGCAAACTAAAGAAAAGACTATTTACCTTTTTATGGAGCTCTGATGAATCAAACGCCATGACCAGCAATATGAAAGTATCTGCAAGACCCTGGACCCCAATAACGATAGGCATGTTAAACTTTTGGAGAGTTGGTCTTATAAGCTTATGATGTCTTCTCTTGCCGTATGCACATATAAATTTAATGGAAAATGTACCGTGTAAAATTAAAAAGCACAAAATTATAAGTTGAATGTAACTATAATATTTCAAATTTTATATAGTGTGTCATACAAAATACATACCGAGATGGAGTTCTTCCACTGAGAAATTGTTCAGGTGTATTTTAGCTTTTTCTAATAAGCATAATAAACTTTGGCCTAAACAATGCACAAAAAAACATTCACTTGTCATCTGCAATACCAATCAAATAATGAATCGAATGAAAATAATGATTTAAATGGAAATTAAAGATCAAACATACCTTACAATATAATGATTGTTGATAGTTAACTTTAAATAATCAATCCTGCTAGGGAGTCATCAAATCCGAACAACAAAAACCATAAACTTTTGTTTCAATCCGAACAAAAAGTTAGAATAAAAATTACCTAAATCTAAATTTGGTTGATTACAGCTATACACTTAAAGCGTAATAGATTGCAAAGCCGACGCCACTTGTTCATCGGCAACATTCAAATGAGACACTAACGACTTCAGCAAACCTCAATACTCTTGGTGTCTCCACCACTCGAAAAGCTCACATCTACATATTACAAAAAACTACCACAAAAATATCACGCAAATACTACTAAAAGTGTGAGACTACTTTGGTCAGACTTGAAATTCGCACATTCTTATTAAAAGGATTACACATCCAACATCTAATTATAAAATCACACTATAAATTATCAATAACTCATAATAGAAAAATGAAATATGAAAAAACCCTAAATCATCAATAACTCATACCTTGGTCAAACAACAAATTCTTGTGCCTGAGATTGTTGTTGGAACTCCAGGAAGTCTATGATGCCAATGAATTGCTTCTTACGATTGATTTAATTGGAATAAAAGATGAATGATGATTTGATTAAATCATGGTAGGCTTTAGGGTTGAAGAAGCTGGTCATTTAGCATTGAAGAGATGAAGTGGTTTTAGGTAGACTCATTGAGAGAAAAGGTCGGGTAGGGGGTTTTAATTTTTGAAAATTAGGGAGAGGGTTTAGGGATTCGTTGGCTGAGTAGTTTTTTTTTTTGGGAAGGTGGATATTTTCTACTTTTATGTATTTGTTTTTTAAAAATTTGTCACAACTACCAATGTGGTCTAATGGTAGTTCTAATTGCTATGGGTTCATAGACCAGGGTTCGATTCCTGACAAATACATTTTTAGTCCGAGTTTATTCGGGAATGATTTAGAATTGTGGAATGCTTAGGTGGCTTTGAGTATGCATACGTGGATTTAATTCTGGTGACGTGGATTTAATCTGTGATGATGTGGCATTAATTTTGGGTGAGGTGGCATTCTTTGGTGATTATGTGGGTGTCATTTATATATCTTGTTATATAGATATAGAATATAGATATAGATATAGATATAGATATCAGCCAAAAAGTGATGTGTCATCTGTTAAAACCACGATACCTGATGCCATAGTCTATTGTCATTGTGGCTTTGCATTTTTTGTTTAGTCCTTATTACATTTTAAGAAGTTATAAAAGCATTAGACAAAAATCCAACTGCTGAATCATTATTACTCAAAACAATTCACACAAAACAGCCTCCTAACCCTCCATTTTTCGTTTGTATACTTATATTATAAGACAAGAGGTAATTATATTTAGGCTTATACCTGTCAAATTATAGTGCAAAAACAGCACTTCACATACAAAGTTCAGTTTTTATGTGCTATTAGTGACAAATTAATTGATTTTCAGTTAATGGTATGTGCTTAATTACACATACCATTTTCCATTAAAACCGGACTAAAATGACCAAAAACATACCAAAAATACATTGTATTTGTATGTTTTGCATTTGTATTGTGCAGGTAACGGATATCTAAGAAAATGACAAAAATGAAGCCAAAACGACAAAACTGAGCACGAGAACGGAAAGAGCGTGAAGAAAAGAAAAAAAATCAAAGCCAAAGTCAAAAAGTCAAAGTCAACAAAAGTCAACCACGAGAAGGCAAAGCCGGAGCCGAAACCGAAGAATTACTTAATGGGCCCACCCGTACCCATCTAATGGGCCGGGTCAGCCCATTAAGGTAATACATGAAGATTTAAATGGTTATTAAAACATTTAGGGCCCAATCCCTTTTATTCCATAACCGGCCCAACATAGGCCCAAAACCCTTAAGACTTAACAGCCCAATCCTTTGGCTGTTAAGTGTGGTTCACCGTTAACCCCACAAGGACCAACCATGCAATAAGATAATACTACTTGAGGGGCTTTTCTTGCCAACTTCCCCAAAGATCTATCACTACAAGGACTTTCAATGTAATAACATATATCACCTTGAGGGACTTTTATTGCCAAATCCATAAACCTTCACCCCTGTTACCCAAAACAGAGATACAAACACAAACACCAATTTTCCCGCCCTTTTTACTATTTCAGTGTCTTCCACCTTTGCTCCACTCTGCAACTACATAACAAAACCATCACCATCCCTTCAAAACCCCACCTCACATAGGTCATTTGCCATGTTGGCAATCCCATGAAACCCTATTGGTCAAGGGAAACGACAAGGAAATCAATGGCTTGGATCAAAGACCTTGGGCTCTACTCAAATTGGAAGGCTAAGATTGACTCTGGAATCTCCTCACACAATAAACACACCTTGTTTATGTCTTAGCAAAGAAACACAAGATAGTGAAGGCAAGTCTTAGACGTATATTATAAAATAGGACATTGTAAGCCCATTGTGGTATCTATCTTTTATCTTTCAACTTAATTTAGTCTTAATTAGCTTATTGTACCTTTTTTTCTTGTAATGTTTTTTAAGGTTTAATGAAATTAAAGTTTGGTACTAAATTCTGATTTCAAGTTTTAAGTTCAATTTATGTTCTAAAAAGCTCACTATAAGTTCTCATAAGCTTTTACTAAACCACTTATATAACCTGTTTTCATTAAAAGTTACATAAATATATAAATTGTTATGAAAATTCACAAAAAGTCCACCCTAAAAATACCACAGCTTATTTTTGGATGATAAGCCAAAAAGGGATGGGATTATAGATTCTTACTAACTTGTCTTTAACAAGTTAGAGCTTGTAGATCCCTTTGTTTACCCTGTTTTAAGCAAGGGAAATTGTAAGTTCACTTTTAGATTTTTGCTTATTTAATGTTTTAGTGCTTATTGTTGCTTATTGCCTGCTTTTATTTGCTTGTTTATGCTTATTTATGTTATTTATGCTTATTTGTCTTTGATTGTTGCTTATATGCCCTTGTTTAAGTTTTTAAATCAAAATTGCCTTTATATGCTTTTACACTACTAGTTGCTTATTTGCTTATTTAACTGCTTATCACTGTGCATAATGGTGTAGCTTTTAATCTTGGCTTATTGGACTGCTAAAACTTGCTCATTGTGTCCATATTAAGCTAATTAAAATCTGGTCTTAAGGGTTTTGTTATTAAAAATCAAGTTAACAAGTTTAAATTGGTAAAAATGTGTTTAAAGGAGTGTTTGGCAAAACAACACTAACCCAAAGTTAGTGTTGTTTTGACCCGTTTGACCCATTAGTAGACTTTTTTTAATGATTAGGAAGTATTGTAATCTGTTTGTGGTGATTGAGTAGGCTTTGATTTGTCTTTTGAGGTTTTGAGTATAACTAGTAAAAATCTGTGAGAATTGTTAAAGTGCAAGTGCTTTAAGCTTTGAGATTAGCTTATGTTTAAGTTTGAAGGGTCATACTTACTTGATATGGTGTCTCTAAAGGTGTCAAATATCTGGTTTTATGCTTTGGATAAGTTATTTGCAAATGCAAGTTTTGAAAAATTTGGCAATGTCCCATTTTTTAGTTAAAAAATGACCCATTTTGATTCAAAGTTTAGAAAGTTAAAAGGTTACTTTGTGATCTTAAGACTTTTGGCAATTAAGCTCTCTTATAGCTTAACTTTATCTGTTTAAGCGTTCTTTACATTTCCAAAGTCCCTGAGCTTGTTTAAATTAAGCTAGAAGTTTGTTAAAATTTTGAAAAAGTTAGAAACCTACTGTGACAGTTTTATAAACTCCAAGTTTTCTTGATTTTTAGCTTTTTAAGTTAGTGATTTTAGGATTCAATCTTGTTTAGCAATAGTTAAAGTAGTTAAGTTTTAAATTTCAGTTTCTGAGTCTAGCTTATTGTGGCTAAAACTTAGTTCAAAAATCTCAAAAAGTTAGTTTTAAGTTAGTACTTGTAGTGTAAACTTGAGTCTGGTGGTTTAAAGGTTTTAAGAGCTTATTAGTTGGAAAACTTGCTTATTCTGTGTTTAAACATGCTAAGTGAATTTGTTTTGATAATATCTAGGTTAGCTTATTTTTCATTTTGATTGCTTATTGGTGCTTAACAAGCCAAACAGTTAAGCCTTTGTTAGTGTTAATATAAAAAGCATTTTCTGTTTGCTTAAATTGCCTTTTCACCAGCTTATTTTTAGTTTTTATAAAAAGTCACTTTGTTAAAAGTTGTTATTTTTGCCTATTCTGTAAGTTTAAAAAAATGTTTTCAAAAAAGAGAGAGGCATGGGGGTCGAACCCATGACCTCTCGCTTTACAAACCAAAGCTTTACACACACACTCTGCTACCAAAAGCACCAGTAGGGCTATCTGCCCTATCTTTGCAAAATCTAATACTTAACCACTTTTTGAGGCCCATTTTCCTTATATAAGCCGTAGCTTATTTTGGGCTTATTATGTGCTTATTTGTTTAGCTGTTTGATCAATCGTATTTTTCCTGCAAACCTTACATTATTTAGGACTTTTCAGCAAATTTTTAGATTTTTCCGCCTTCATTTGTTATTTTTCTTCAATTTTTGTAGGTTAAAATTTTAAAAAGTCAATTAAAAATAGTTAAATTAATCAGAAAAATAAAAAAAATTAGTTTTTAGTTTTAGAATAAATATTTTTAGGTTTACAAAGTTTAAAATCTTTTTCATCATTTTTAGATTTTAAATTTCATTTTGAGCTTTTTAATTTAAATTTAGAAATTAGTTTTTAATTATAAAAAGTAGTGAAAAATATTTTTCTGAGTTTTTATCATAGTTTAGACTTTTCTAAAGTAGAAAATCATTTTTTGGAATTTTTAGGTGTTAATTTGTTATTTTCTAGAATTTTAAATAGATTAAATAGGTTTTTAATTCATAAAAATTATTAAAAAGTAAAATAAAAATTTTATTCCTTTTTAGAAAATTTTCTTTAGTCATTTTAGAGGTTTAGAAACTAAGTTTGCATTTTTAGGGTTAATTTTGAATTAGTTGATAATTTAGACGCGTTTTTAGGATTCCCGTTTGCGTTTTTAGTTTAAAATTGTGTTGCCTTAATTTAACAATTGTGATGCTTAATTAGTTTTTATTTAGATTGCATTAAATTTCCCTTAATAATTAGAAAACAAATCAAAAAACTTTGTACATTCACACATCAAATGACAAACCGACACTCTACTTTCATGCATTCCTCATTGGGATAAACGACCCGGGAAACATACTTCCGGATTTTCTTACATGATGATTATTTATTCTTATTATAATATTAATCATATTATATTATATTAATAAAAATACAAGGGTTGATATCACATTGACATTAACATTTTATTTGCTTCCTGGAACAAAATCACAGCCATAATTTCAGCAACCTTGTATCATACTTAATGCTGGTATTAATGACATTATTATACTTTCTGTATTTTATGAAGATATGTAAATCAGCAGTTGATATGTAAATCAGCAGTTGAGTGTTGTTAGCCTAACTTTTAGCCATCTACCATTTATACTCATACTTTTTTAATTTCTGAAACTGATCACACAATATATATATGAGATACTACATGGTGCAAGTAATTGATAAAAAAACACTACACAGCAAATGGACTATCAAAGGAAAATTATTAGTGATTCTATGATTGTTAAAGTTGAGGATCAAATACCTGATTATCTTGATCTAACCAACATGCTATCGTCTTTAACTCTTTCTCCCTCCCGCCAACCTGATTCAGTTATCTTTCAAGCCCTCCCTAAAATACACCCGGCTGTTGTGGTAACAAATCATCTCCACTCTTTATACTTACATAGAACATAAACAATAAAAACTCCATGTCATCTTGCATTGAAAGTTAATGACTTTATTATTTGATGTTGCAGGGATTTGACCCTTATGAAGCTATTGAAAGCTTTTCATTACTCTACGAACCACGCTTGTGGTACAAATGCAAAGCAGTTCGCGTAGAGTTTGTTTGGATGGACGAGAAAGAAAAAAACACTGGCTGTTTTTACTCAACGAGTAACATGCGTGTGTTAGATTTTATCTCATAATAATGATTTAATGTTTTACTTTCAGTTTCACTAAATGTCTTGTTCGATGAATGTTAACAATTTGTTGCATGTTAAGAATTTTTCTAATGACCGGGTCAAAGCGGTATTCTACAGAAATAAGATTGTACTAATAACTTAGGTTGCTAAACACCTAAAAAGTTTGTAAAACTTATTATCAAACAAGAACAGTCCACGATAAATCTGACCTATGTCATAAATGATTCAAAATCCACCATAACATCACTTTTTATTTCCCACTTGACTAAAAATACAATTTTAAACTAGACATAGTCACATTTTAGGTGTTACAAAACCATTTGTAACCTTTGTTTCCACCTTCTATGCATTCCCCGCTGGCAGGTTTCGATGAACCCAGTCGACCCGGTCTCCAATACGGGTCTCAGGTTGACCCGGTTTCCAATCCGGTTCCCAGTTTAACCTGTCAGGTCGACCCTGCAGTGTTTTAACATAACCACACAAAAGAATAAGCAATCCCCTTTAATCAAAATATATGTACAATTAAAAGAATTCAGTTGGTGCTTAAAAATATAATTGAAGAAGAGAATTTACCGTATGTGGCGATTCATGCCGACCGAATTTCGACCACCGACTTAGGTGGTGTTTGTTTTTCATAAAGAGGCTCTTAACAGCCTCTTAATCTGACTCATTCAGATGCGTTCAGACATTTGGCCCATTAAGTGCGTTTGTTTTTTTTTCTCGTTCAGACGCGGTCAGAGGCTGAAACATCTTAACCAACTAGATGTGGATGGGGGTCTTGATGCCTCTTAATGCCTCTTCACTCTTTGGTCTTTTTTTTAATTAGTTTATTTTTCTTTTTTTGTTTTTTCTCTCTTTGTTTTATGACTCTTCTTTTAATATTGATGATTAAATGCAATTGGTACTGAAAGAGTTCATCAAAATATGAATGCATACTGTACAATTTAATGAAGATGAATTTCTTACCTAAACAATATTCAAGAGTCTTGATCATAACATACATAGTGCTAGAATCAATTGTTTACAACTTGTTAGAAAAAGGTAAAAAGGTAATAAACTATTTTAAATAATATTATATACAGTTTATATTGTGAAATATCTTTAATAATCTATTGAAAATTTTGAACATGTTTTTTAAAATTTTGAATCTACTCCACAATATATGACTAATTTGTGAGAATAAATTACGATACAAAATTTTGCATATTTTTTAAAACATTTTATTCTCACGTTGCACAACTATATTAATTTTATGACTAAAATGCTCTATATAATTTTTAAACGTGTTTATGTTTCGTAAGAATAAAACTGATTTTAAGAATAAATTAATTTATACTTTTATCGTTCAGACATTTAAAAAGTAAAAAACAAACAATATCATTTCATTCAGATTCAGACATTTGCGCATCAGATTCAGATTCAGATGTGCGAGTCAGATTCAGAGCCTCTTAATAAACAAACAGCACCTTAAAGTCTTCTATTATAATTATAATTATAATATATATTAAAGAGCAGAAATCGGTTTTCGTGCACCTTTAATGCAAACACCCGGGTCTTCAATACCCGCTCCATCTATTTGATTCGCTCCACCTTATCTATCTGCATAACACATATCTATACACGTGTTTCTCTCTTAAAACACACACTTAACACATACTCGTATCTCTTCTATAAAACCCATCGAAGAAGCCATAACCACTACTAATAAAATTTAGGTCTAAGAGTTTGGACAACGTCATCTTAAAAACGGGTCTAAAAGGTATTTTCCTTTTCATTGATTAAGTTTATTTTTTAATTCGAATATTGGAGCTATGTCAAATTGGTGTATGTGTATTAAAATTGGGTTTAATTAAGTTGAAATTTGATGGTAGTTTAATTGTGTATAATTTCATGGTTTTTAACTTTAGGGTTTTTTGTGTAGCCGAATTGCTGAGAGTTATGTGTGTATATGCTTATAGGATTTATGTGTTTTAATTTTTCATAGTTGGAAAAGAGATGAATAATGATAGATGTATTGTGTTCTTTACATAGGAATAAAACTTGAGGTGAGACATAGCTACAGCCTGAAGAGATGATTTTTTAGGGTGTTTGTTGTAGCTTATTAGCAAAAAATACGCTCATTTTAGGGGGTATTTGTTTCGGCTATATAGGCGCCATACAACTTAAAATTGTTAAAATTGTTAAAATTGTAATTAATAAAATACCTTAATTAGCAAAGTGTACAATAGTTTTATGCACCAAAGTTGTACACGGCACATATACTTTTGTACAACATTTTTAAACTTCTTGCATTAAAATCGTAATTAAGAAAATACCTTACTTAGCAAAGTGTACAATAGTTTTATGCACCAAAGTTGTACACAACGCATATACTTTTGTACACTGTACAACCTTTTTAAGCTTCTTGCATTAAAATCGTAATTAATAAAATACCTTAATTACCAAAGTTGTACACGACACATATACATTTGTACCCCATTAATGTTATTCCTAAAATAACCCATTTGTACAATACTCTAATGCACCTAAATAATAAACCATTTCCGGTGAGTATGTCAAATAAGAGTTTTACTATGCATTAAATGACACGTATAATTGGTATAAGTTACACGTTTGCATGAATGAGTAAGTCAAATAACAGTTTTAGTATGCATCAAATGTAATAATGGTATCATTAGTCAATTACAGAAAGTTTGAACCAATTTATTCAATGACATAGTTGTTTGATGCGTTTCATTGGATAACTATTTATGTTAAGCAATATTTCGGTTCAAATAAATCAAAACTATGTTTGCACCTTAAATTTCAATCAATTATAAATCATACAACCCGGTGGAATTCTATATTCAAGGTATGATTTTCTAATTTTTAGTGAGTATTTTCTTATGTAATACAATGATAGACAAGCAAATCAATCAAAGTTTAAAAACGTTTGTTCATTTTATTTTAAATTATTTTTAGCAACTTTGCACCTATAAATAATAGGCATGTATGTGGTAATTGTACACCGCAATTCTCCATAATAATACAAAAAACGTTCATAATAACAGATGGCTACATTCGTTGCAGGTAACATCAATGATTTGATGTCTATTATAATACTAAGTGATGGTGTTGTTCGAATGTCGTTATTTCAGCAAAGATGCATGATGACGCTTCAAGGATAAGGGAGAAATATCCTGACAGAATTTTGGTATGAGCTAATTCTGATATTAGCTAATTGCCTAATCTTTTTTATACAAAATTCCTGGAAATTTTTAGATACTAAGTAGATATGATTGATGACTGCATATTCACAAAATTCCAGACCTAATAATAAGTAGTTCATCAGGTTTGTTGGCTATTACTATAATGGGTAGTTTAAGATTAGATGTTTACACAAATTTACACACCATCACATTGGATATTTTTATATTCTGGCACATGATGAAGAGGTAAGTTTAGTTTTTGAATTCTCATTTAAATTTCAGTTACTATTAACCATTTACAGGTGTTTATCGGCAACAATAATCGGCCAAAAGCCACCTTCTTCTGAGATTAGAGGAAAATTCGCCAAGAATAAAGGAAAAGAATCAGGTAATATGAATGGTCAAATTGAGTTGTGTTTTATATCGTGCGGGTCAAATAGGCAGAAGTTGACCTGTATATTCTGTTGCAATGGTTATAGTGAATAAGTAATTATAAATTCCAGGAGCTACACCATGGGTTGTTTTGAAGCTAATTGAAAGTCGAGTGCCTAATAATCTATCATGTAAAAATACATCCACATGTACATTTATGATTTTTTTTTCTGATGACGTAAGTTTCATACTTAAATGGACTGTAGTTCATCAGAATGTAAACAAAAAATGCAATCATTTTTACTCTGTCCACAAGTAAATCTTAGAGTTGTTGGTGATTGTTTATCAGAATATGATTTACAAGTAAATTTGAGAGTTGTTGGTGATTGTTTTAGGTAAAGGAAGATCGGTTTATGTTGTTACAATAGGTATTGTTTTCATACGTAATTAAATATTTTCTTTACTTGTGTGTGTGTCTATAGGTTCCTTTCCGTAATTAATTTCTTTTGTGATTAGAGATGGTACAATGGGTGTGTCGGGTGGGTTGGTTAACAAGTCAAACTGGGTTAAAACCAAAACATGTCATCTTTTATGTACGAGTCAAAAAAACTTGGATGAGCTAGCTAATCGACTATAATTTTTTATTGTATATAATGAATTTGTTAAATCTGATTAAAAAACGAACATGACTAAATACCATATAACTAAATTTTTCTTTCGATTAAAACGTTAAACTAATTTAATGATGATATTGTGCTTAGAAGAGGTGAGGAACCTTGGGAAAGTTTAAAGCCAGTAGGCCCCTTTAGCATATTTTTTTGTAATTGACCAGTTTATAATTAAACACAACAAATTGTACTGCGTATTATAAAGTAAAGTGCGTCAAAGTAGCGGCCCACTTGAAATTAAATTTTTTTGTATTTTGGTAATTTAAGAGTGTGGTTACAATGGGCGCATGCGTGTGGGTTATGGGTAACGTGTCTGGTTCGCACACAAGGTTCAAATGAAACCTGTCATGTTTAAAGTACAGGTCAGAATCAAATCTGGTATATATGGTTTTCAGGATGCAAAACGTTTTTTCATAAAATTCAAAAAATGGTGGATGAAGGACAACAATCTTGTATTTGTGTTCTGATTGGTGAGAAACACATGATGTCTGTCAATTAGATAACTACTGTGACAGAACATATGCAATCTATATATTTGTTGGATTAAATTCACTTGGACATTTGGCATAATTTAATGAATATATGAAATAGGAAATTGAAACAGTAACGTGATGTGTTCAAGTTCACTACTCATAAAAAAGAAAGTCACGCAAAAAGTGTAGGTATCTGAACGTGATAAGGTTGTTCTTTTCTATTTATGAGGCGTTCTTCTTTTGTTCTTGATTTTGGTGAAAATAGCCTGCAGTAGTTTCCTTCCAAAGGACCCCTACAAGACATGTATATCTTTTGAGCTTAACGCTGAATTAAAAGAAGGTTTATTTAATCAAGTTTATTATAGAAGTTAAGTTTGTGATTAAGAGGAAAATCACTTGACCACCAGTAATGACTATTTGGATCCACACCACTACGTTATGAATGTTAGATAGTACATAGACATACCACTTACAATATACACACCCACTCAAAGTTATGGCCCATTTAGATCACTCTCTCTTTCTAAATCTTTAAGGCATTGCTACATCTCTATGCTTAACATGTTTATTGAATACCTGCAACCAAATAGTTTGTATCGTAGACATATTAGTTTTTATTTCCTTTAATAAATAATGGAGCATATTTACGTTTATTGTTGTTTGTTAATTTAAATTACACACTATCTTCTTAATAATAAATTATTTTATTTTTAAATAGCTTGACATTTGTCCATGGATGGGTCTCTAAGCTATTTTATCTAATAAAACACATTTTACGCGAGAGTACGTATGTTAAAGCATAAGTACTTGCATATCATTTGGTTTATGCCAGAGTACTTATGTTAAAACATTGCGAACTAAAATGTGGGAGGGGATGGCTCACTTAGAGGCAGAGGTGTTATCTGAAAACATGACTAAAGGTTAGTAGCCACATTTTAAAATCAAGAATTCTTACACTCATAGTCGGCATATCAGTAAGCAAGTGTTGGGAACACATTTTCATTAGACTGGGTGTATTTGGATTACTTAACCATGCCTATAGTTTTGTTAGACTATCTCAAAATTTGGATTAAATGGTACATGTTGGTGCCAAATGCTATAATAAGGTACATCCCGGTACCCATATAAAAATTAAAGTTGAAAAATAAAAGACTTTAAAAAGTTAAAAGAAGACAATTATTTTAAGTCAAAGTAAGTATAATAAAACACATTTTTATAAAAGTCTATGTACTTAATGCTCTAAGGTCTATGAACGACTTTCAAGAGGTATGTACAATATACATCTCACATGTTTTTATCGTATTCAAATTTCTACAAAATTGGTAATCAAAATATACTTTTACTTACATTTTGTATTGATTATTAGGTGATTGTGGAATGGACGTTCGCTGCTCGATTGATTAACGCTCACGATTATTGCTATTCAATCCCATCAAACTTGAAGATCAAATTTCATTTACGTTTTTATTATAATTCTTACAAACTCAATTGTGTGACGAATAATTCGTATATTCTCTTATTATTTCTTTTCATATACAAATGGAACATGTTTACGGTTTGTTTTTTTCTTACTTATTTCTTCTATCATCATATTATGAACATGATTACTTAATTACCTTATTTCATTGGACTGTAAAAAGCAAACGACATAGCGGTTTCGATAGATGTACCTTGCAAAATTCATATAGATGTGGCTAATGACCCGGTAACGTCTATTATTGATTTTACTTATCCAAACATTTTAGATAACATAATTGATCTGTCATACTTCCAAGAAAAGGCCATTCTTGCTCCAACGAATGAAGTTGTAGACACTATAAACGATCATTTGTTGGAGAAATTCACAAATGCCTTACTTAAGTTGTGACAGCACAGATAAAACTGAACGTGACACCGCCTTAGATAAATACATTTTCATACCAGAAGTTATCAATTGATTGAAGTTCTCAGGTCTTCCAAACCACAGACTTATGTTAAAAGTAGGAGTCCCGATAATGTTATTGAGAAATATTGATCAAGCAATTGATTGATGTCCTCAGGTGTTCCAAACAAAGTAGGACGTTTATTTATTTAATTGTTATAAACTCAAATGTTTATCTAATAATTCACTTATTATCTGATTATTTCTTTTATATATTAACAGACACACTGTTTACGTTCCGTGTTTTTCTTACTTTATTTATGCATATAACTTCTTATAAAATAAATTCTTTAAAATACACCCGGTGTTAAACGGGTCTTTAAGCTAGTTAGAATTACAGTATATCTTTATATTAAAAGGCAGGATTGCTTCCCCGAGGCATTTAATGCCATACCCGGTCCGACCCGAAATTATACCTTTAATGCACTATTGCTGCCTTAAATGCTATGGGATTTCTGTACACGTGTGTTGATTCTCACC
>BQNB010033540.1:0-25428 GCA_026074375.1 Tanacetum coccineum
GTCGGGCTTGATATCTAATGGGCTTTAGGCCTGTAACTTAGACCCAATTAACTTATAGAATTCCTAGGAACATAAGCTAGACTAATATTAATGACCATTACTTTAATAAAAACTAAGTCTAACAATCTCCCCCTAAGGGGTGGTCATTGCACATAAAGCTTCACTTCTTGTGACGTCTTGAGTCTTGGAACCTTGTAGTCTTAGGAATTCTTTTGAAGATATTTTTGCATGCTTGTGATCATGGATCTTAATCTTTAACTTGACATTCTTTGACAAAATACTGATCTCGTGGTCTTTGGCCTTGATTTGTCTTGACTACTGAGATCTCTAAATCTTTATCCTTGAATCTTTATGCCTCCTTACGATCTTGTGTCTCCACCCTTATGCTCAAGGTCTTGAAAGCTTGCTAACAATCTCCCTCAACATTTTATTTAACATTATTACTTGTACCACATTATGGAAGGAGTAGTACTTGATCCACTTGTACGATATATCTTTGTTATTGTCCGGCAATCTTGTCGAAAATGTTCTTTTGAGGAAGTGCTTTGCGGAAGACTTTGATACGAGTGTTTGAGCTTTCATCATGTATATATCTTTATCGATTGATCATGAGGTCTTAAATCTTGACTCGTTATGGACTAGAAGCTGCCACCGTTGGGAAACCTGCAAGTATAGGTTAGTGATAAACATACATGGACGAAAGTATCTTTGTCACTTCGTTGAATACGGTTGTAATAATCACGGTTCCCCATTAATCAATATAAATACTGCCTGTGAGCAGTAGAATTTAAAAGAATCTCCTTGACAGGGTTTCACAGATGTACTAGCCATTCTCGTTATCAGAGCGTCTCAAAGCAGACAACACGGTAAGAGTGAATCAGATAGTAACTATCTTTCTGATTGAGTCATCAATTCATATATTACACCAAAATCAATATCCAGTTGACACAAGCTTGATTCATTTAGAATCTCGCAAGTCACCTATCGCAGAGCTGTTTGATGTTGACTCTGGAAGGATTTCCATTCATCACTGTGAATACTAAAGAGTATCACTCTGAATGTTCTAGCAATTACCACAAGGATAATGTGTAGGACTCTTTGATACCAAATGTTGTATAATGATGAAGTTGTGTCCTAGTGAGATTTTTAATGGATCTCGTTGGCTCTAGACTCTATAAGTGCACATTTGTTATTTGGTAATCAAAGGCTGGAACGGACTGCCACCTTTTCAATATCAACGATCTCGAAATGAGAAAGCCAATAGAAACGTGTTGATCTCTGTGAGAAATGAAACAAAATTCTTTTAATAGAATCCTAAGTAGCTAGGATGGGTTGTGCCTTGTATCACTGGGTCCATGATGACTTATCTTCAATATCAGAATCATCTTTGTGATTACCGATAGATTATGCATTAACCCGGTTTCTGCCTAAGGTTGTATAGAGGGCTTCTTTATTTTCACCCTTTATCCTTGCAATTCTTTTTAATTCTTCAACCCCTTCAATGTTAAACCAATGCGTCCGCATTATCATCTTGTTGGGATTGTTCCAGTGATAACTCATACCTTGGATAACATTCTTCCCGATCTTACTTTACTCCTTTTTTCAATCATACCTAAGACTTCTACTCTATCTAATGAAGTGTTCCTGGGTAGATCCCTCCGGTTCTGGCTGGATCATGGAACGAATACACCTAACTTTAACCGCCTTATAACTCCTTGAGAGACAAAAGTTGGTCCGTATTTGGGTATTGCCATGAAGATCCATAAAACCATTTGAAAAATCAATCAACTTGTTTGAGAAATCATTTATGACACATTGAGAGTTTTTAGAGTTACAAAAAAGCTCTCCTTACACATATGCACCATATTATGAAAGAGTTTTGCACATGCGAGGTTTGGGAACGCACTTATAGATTGAAGATCATATCCATATTAAGCTTTATTGATCACTTTTTAATTATTATTCTCCCCCTCAAAAATTGCATATGTGTTGACAATTTTTGTAAATATTAGTAAATTAAAAAACAAGTTAATGTCCGGTAATTCACATGAGTCTAACTAGGTCTTGGGAGAACACACGAGCATGCAGAATGAATCTTATTATTATACTCCCACTCGATAAAAGATTAGAGTAAAAACTTAGAGTGGGAGTTTGTTGAGCACACAATTTTGAAATAATTTGAAAATTTCTTTTTGAAAATATCTTGAAAAATTATGCTCAACAGGAAAATGATTTTATATGTATCTTATTAATTATCATTTTTTTGGTGCTTCTATTGAGCATTCACAAACTTAGAATGTTTGCATGACATTGCTCAAGACCGAGAAGATGTGAACTTCCTGTTGTTTAGGATAAATGTACATAAATGAACATTTTCCTTTCTTTAGAGACTGAGTCCTAAGCTGACATTTACTTAGAAGTCATAGAGAAAAAAATTTGAAAGGACATGTTTTGAAAGCATTTGAAACTCTCGCTCGAACTTCATTTATACACCAGTCTTAATATTAATCAACATTTCTAGGTGCGTAAATGTTATCGATTTACGAGAGACAAGTCAGAGAAGATTATTATTGGTATTTTTGAAATTTTTTGATTTTATATTTTTCTTTTATAGGTTTTATAATTTTATATTTTGTTTTTCTGATAAAATATATACAAAGAATTACTGAGATTCTGCAAGACGTTCAAGTTCCTGAGGAGACAAGTTGCGCATACCAAGGCGACGAATCAAATAGTTGAATCGATCCACTGGAAGAGCTTTGTGAAGAGGTCGGCCAGTTGGTAATCCATCTTGACAAAATACAGTTCAATCGTACCCTTTTCTACGTGCTCCTTTATGAAATGGTAGCGGATAATGATGTGTTTTGTTTTTGAGTGTTGGACCGGGTTGCAGGATATGGCTATGGCTGATTTCGAATCACAATAGATTGGAATCTTGTTGAAGTGAAAGCCATAATCCGTTAATTGTGTCCACATCCAAAGGACTTAGGCACAAGAAGCAGATAGAGACACATATGCTGCTTTCGCAGTTGACAGCGCCGTACAATCTTGTTTCTTTAATGACCAGCTCACCAGCTTTTTAGCTAAAGAATAAGCTCCACCAGAAGTACTCTAGAAGGTGTCTTTACATCCCGCATAATTAGCATCTAAAAATCCGGTTAGTTCAAAACCAGAATCCTTCGTATACCAGAGACCCATATTAACGGTTCCTCAGAGATAACGAAAGATCCTTTTAATCTCCTTGAGGTGCTTCTCGGTTGGCTTAGCCTGGTACCGAGCACATAAACAAGTAGCATGTACAATGTTCGGTCTGCTTGATGTGAGATACATTAGGGCTCCAATCATGCTATGATATTTCGTTGCATCGACTAGAGTCCTATTTTGATCTAGGTCAAGCTTGTCTTTGATCTCCATTGGAGTTACAACGGAATCACAAGTTTCCATTCCATATTTTTTAAGGATTTCTAACACGTAGTTGGACTGGTTTATGAAGATGCCACAGGGAGATTGGTTAACTTGTAGACTAAGAAAAAACGTCATTTCCCCCATCATCGACATTTGAAACGGCTTTTCATGAGGTCAGAAAATAGTTGGGTGTACCTAGGGTTTGTAGAACCAAATATACTATCATCAACATAGACATGTACCACTAAGATGCCATCGTCAAAGCGCCTTATAAACAACGTTGGATCAATGGTGCCTTAGAAGAAATGATTCTGTAGGAGAAACGTTGACAATTCGTCATACCATGCCCTTGGTGCTTGCTTTAACCCATATAGTGCCTTCTTTAACTTGTAGACATGGCTTGGATAATCAGCATTGATGAAACCTTCAGGTTGACACACGTACACGTCTTCTTTTAACGTACCATGCAAGAAAGCAGTTTTTACGTCCATTTGAAACATAGTAAATGATTTGTGTGCAGCGTAGGCCAAAAATATCCTGATAGCTTCCATTCTAGCAACCGGATCGAAGGATTATTCGAAATCTATTCCTTCCTCTTGGCGGTACCCTCTCACAACTAGACGAGTCTTGTTTCGGATGACCGTGTTCTCTTCATCGTGCTTGTTTTTGAATAACCATTTCAAAGTTAGGGGTTTTATGTTATCTGGAGCAGGAACTAACACCCATACATCAAGCCTTTTGAACTGAAGAAGATTTTCTTGCATTGATTCAATCCTTGCTGGGTCGGTCATAGCCTCTTTGACATTCTTTGGTTCCATAGTGCTTACCGTTAATGCATACATGCACATGTCACCATATGATCGGAGTTGATTCCTTGTCAAAACTGGTCGTGAGTGTTCTCCTATCACTTATTCCAGATGGTGATCCTTAGTCCACTGATATTAATAAGGGTATGGTTGGTAAAACGTATGCATGTTTGATGGATCCGCATATTGTGAAGATGATGATTCAGCAGCGCTTGTGGATGGAGTAGCAAAAGGATTTACAAACGTATTTCCATCAAGCATAGCATTCTTACTATGTTGTTGTTGTGTTTTGAGCTTGTCAACATCCTGTGAAGTGTTTGGAAAGTTTGTAGCTTGAGAGGATGAATTTGTTGGTGTCGGTGCGGTGTCTGCTATTGATGTAGATGTAGTTGGAGTATGAAGAACTTGAGGTGCTTAATCAGCGGGAACAGTTCTTGGAGTAGATGATGGTTGACCACCAATATAATCATCATCCATAGCTTCGAACAGTAAATCCAATTCATATTCAGTTGGTTGTTGAGTTGTTATTGTTGACGGAGCATAAGTAAGATCGAGTCCTAAACTGATCTGTCCAGAAGTCATACTTTGAAGCCCGGGTTTTGAACTGCTTTGTTCAAAAGCCATAACTGAAAGCTCATCAAATGTCACATTCATTGTCTCCATGATTTTCTTTGTCCTTCGGTAGTAAACTTTGTAAGCACATGAATTAGCAGAGTAACCTATGAAAAAGCCAATATCACATTTTGCCCCAAGCTTCCTAATATCTTCACGATTATTCTTGGGATAACATAGAGCCTCGAATACATGAAGAAAGGAGATATCCGGTTTTCTGCCATTAATAAGCTCGTATGGTGTGTTGTCAAATAAGCGATGAATGATGGAGCGGTTTTGAGTGTAGCACGCAGTAGCAATCGCTACAGCCCATAAGAATAACGGTGCACGAGAAAAAATCAACATTGTTCTAGCAGCCTCCACCAATGTGCGGTTTCTTCCTTCCACTACTTTGTTTTGTTGAGGGGTTCGGACAAAAGATGCTTGGTGAGAGATGCCAACACTATTAAAGTATTCTTGAAGCACTTGATTCTTGAATTCTGTGCCATTGTCGGTTCTTACAATAATGACTGGAGCTTGCAGTGGAACTGTAATTTTCTTGAGAAAGGTTTTAATCTCCTCTGGTGCTTTATCTTTTGATATGAGAAAGTATACCCACGTGTAACGAGAGTAATCATCTACAATCACCAGAACGTATCGCTTCCCATTTATGCTTTCGACTCTCATTGGACCATACAAATCCATATGAAGAGGATGTAACCTTTGCTTGGAATTCGGAACTGGTTTGGGTTGGTGAGATGCCCTTTTGCTTTTTTCCTTACTCACAAGAGGGACAAAGATGTTCTTTATAATATTTGAATTTTGGAAGACCAGTGACAAGATCGTTTTTGGCGAGGTCATTTATGGTGTCAAAGTTGAGATGAGATAAACGTTGATGCCATAAACATGACTTGGTAGAAGTAGCACGAGCCATGAGGCAAATTGGAGATGCCGGGACCATTTCATGGAGATTGATGGTGTAAAGGTTTGTTATGCGATTTCCTTTTAACAACTTAACTCCTTTTAAGTTTTTGACAAAACATGTGTTTCTTTTCTGAAAAAGCGACCTCAACATCTGATTCGTAAAAACTGCCTCAAGCCCGAGAAACAGGTAGTGCGCCCCCAAGCTCTCAACGAAATAAACCTTTATGACTCAATCATATTTCCCATTAGAAGATCACCATAATCCAGCAATTGCAGCAACATGATCATTTTCAAAGCGGACAGTTCCTAAGAACTTCCAAACAAAATTGATAAGAAGCTTTAGATTCCCGGTCATATGCTTAGAACAACTCTCGATTCGACAGGTCACCATGAAATAAATTTTGGATCTAACCTCCAAGAAAAGAAGTGGAATTTGGAAACCGTTTGATTTTAGGTTCCTGAGGGTTAGAAGTACATGCATTATCACCATTTGAGTAGTCAGACTGACACTCAGATTCACTGGATGTGATTATTTTTTATTTTTTATTTTTTTTTTTTGATTTTTTTATTTTTTTTTTATTTCTTTTTTTTTTTGTCTTTTTTTATTTGATTATTTTTTTTTTTCTTTTTTTTTTGTTTCTTCCTTTAAGGTAAAATTTATCTAGTTGGTGACCCACCTAAAGGCAAGATCTTGGTTTACTAAGCGTAGGTAATGCAAGTCTTTCCTTTGGACCCTACCTTTTAGTTTCTTGACATGAGGCTTATGTTTCTTTTGATTTGCAATTTTTGAAAGTTTTGCCTTTTATTTCTTATCATGAGAATTCATGCCATTCACATAATTAAGCACATAGAAATCATGATCACCAGTAATTAAACATTGCTTACACATAGCACAAATAACTTCATATTTATCATTTCGAATAGCAAGCTTAATGTTATTACATTCAGATGACATATGTCTTTTATTCTTAGAAAGCAGTAAATTCATAAGGTGTTCTTCTACTTCAACATCTTTATTCTTGATGCAACTACTCTTAGACACAGAAGGGACCCTATCAATCTTTGTATTGCTCCTAGGTTGTGGTCTTCTGGTCTGAGCAGTGTTGTCTACTCTTGTAGAAGACAAACCATTTGAATTAGAATTAACATCTTTCTTAGTGATGACATGAGGTTGTGAAACAGTGATCAGTTTTGTCCTAACGCTTGCTTTAATGGGTTTGTTAGGTACAGACTTATCTTCCCTAGAAGGCTTAAAAGGATTAATCCTAAACATTTCCAAGGCAATCACACTATCATTTTTCACAACTTTTGAATCTTGTGGTGTGGGTACCGAGTTTGAAGTTACTAGTTTTGACAAAGCATGTGTCTCATCGATCTTGGGAAGACCCTTAGATTTTGGAAAAGAAGTTACAGAATAGATTTTTGATCTAGAAGAAGAAGGTGATTTTCCCATAGTTGATTGCTCACAAAACTAAGTATTCACACTCGTACCTTTGGTGGTGTCCATTTGTTCAGAAACCTTATCAAATAACTGAGCTCTTAACTTAGCATTTTCATAAATTGTGTCATGTAATTTATCTTGCAATGAGTCAATTATATTTTTCGTTTGAGCTCGTGTCACTTTGATAGAGTCAAACAGGTTCTTGTATGTGGTCTTAAGAGGAGCATTTTCTTTTTCATAATTCCGAACCAGAAACTCTAATTCTACGTTCTTACTTTCTAGTTTCTAAGACAAAGGATCAAGGGTATCTGATACACATGGAGTATCCTTACTTTTACCCTTGAGATCTCCCAACTGAGCTTGCAACCGTTCGATCTTTTGTTGCATGTCATTATAAGCTTTATCGTACGAAATTTTGTCATATTTGCATTCTTCACATTTTTTGTACCAATCATTCCAAAGTTTAACATATTCATTTTCCTTTTTAATGATACAATTTTCAAATCGTTCTTTCGTACGTTCAAGCTCAGTGTGGAGATTTGATGTATCTACAATAGATTTATTTTGCACAATAGACATAATATCTTGACTGACAACTGCTCTCAAGAGACGCTTGATTTTAAATTCCAAAGCCTTGTGTTTAGCAAAGGATTCATCAGCTTCTTTTATAAGAGATTTAAAGTCTTGAACAAATTTGGCTGCTTCTTTCAAAAATTGTATTTCGAAATTTTGCACTCTAGCATCAACTTGGTTAACGATAGGGAAAATTTTATCTTTTACAATTTTGTGAATCTCTTGGTGAACAGAAGACGACCAATTATGTATACTAAAGTCATTTTTTGTTTAACAACATGTTGAAGAGTCACAATGGTGCTTTTTACCTCATTTAGAAATTTCCGTGCAACACTTGGTGTAGTATCATCCGAAAACTCTTCATTTGGTATTGAAATTGATTTAGAAACATTGACCGTTTTGGAAGTATTTGAAAAATACAACGCTTCACGTGACTTGGCCGTTTGAGAAACAAAAACCCCCTAAAGATGATTAATTTTTGCATAATTTGCCGGTTTTATTTCTTTTTTCAATTGTTTCATTTTTAAGCGACTCTCTTGAGCAAGTTGCACTGTCTCCTCCGAATCATACACAGCAGGAGGATCATGCTTTTCTAATAGAACTTTTCTATTATACAAACTCTGTTGTTTATGCTGAGATTGCTTGAGATAAAAAGAATTTTGATAACCCAAAGCCATTTTCTGTTCGGTATGGTAAAACGAGTCTGGCTTAGGTGAAAGCATGTGCATCGTTTGAATCGATTGACCTGTTTTGACCAAAATATTTTCTAATTCCTTTATCTTATTCTCAAGTTGAATTTTTTTATCAAGAAGCTCGTCTAGGCAAATTTTGAAATCAGACTTCAACTTTTTCTTTTCTTCTTGAAGAGAAGAAACAGTTGACTTTTCTTTTGAAAGTTGGTTATTTAAATTTGCAATTTCCTCATTCAAAGTCGTTATTTGTTTACCGAAACTTAAGTGAAGTGCATTTATCTTTTTAGTAAGACATTTCTCTTGATAAACAGACTTTTGATAAAACCTTTCAAGTTTGTCATATTTTTCTTGACTAATTTCAAAACACTTTTCTTGATTTTTATATCTATCAAGCTTAGTGGTCAAATCAGCATTAGTTTCTCTCAACTTGTGATTGACCGTGTTGACTTTCTTAACTTTAATTGCTAAATTATTATATAATGATTCAAAATAAGCACGTTTTTCCTCAACAGTTTTAGGATGTTGTTCTATTGTTCCCCCACCTTGTTCCACACTAGAAACCTTAAAAATAACATTACTATCATTCTGTGGTACTTGATGTGGTTCAGGAATGGGCTCGAGTAGCTCAGTATACCGCTCTTCTTGAGTAAACATATTGAATAAATCATTATTATAGCAATTGTCATAATAATGTACCTCAGCTAATCCGTCTGAGTCATAAACGGGAGCGTTGTCAGTCTGAGTACCCAATGTCGACGCTTGCTGCAAATTAGCCATCAAGATGCAGTTTGCATTGACTTCCTCAATCTCATCAAGATCCCCTGCAACAGCCATCAAATCAAACTCTTTAGCTTGGAGTTGAATTCCTGCTTCTTCCTTTTGAGTAATCAGCAACTGAGTTTGAAGATAAGCAGCATCCATTCTCCTTGGACTGATTATGCAATTCCTAGCAAGATGACTCAATCCTCTGCTGTTGTAACACCTTATCTGATTACCATTATTCCTAATCGCATTACCCTCAGCCCGTGCTGCTACAACATTACCATTCCCATTCAGATTTGGATTTTGATTAACAATCCCGGAACAACAATAAGCCCAATCTGATTTCCAACATTCGGAACACCCGGATTCTAAACTGCATTCTGAAAAACGTGATTCCTGACATTCTGTACTGCATTATACCGATTCTGATTCCCTAAATTCTGCCTAGCATACTGTCTAAACTGATTCCCACCATTGCCTCCAACCATCTGCATATGTCGGTCTTGACCCAAATTCATACCCTGTTGAGCAATCTGCCTATTACGAGGGTTTGATGAAATTCTCTGGTTGTTGTTGGTTGGTGTTGAGTAGTTTAGTTTAAATGACTTAGCCATTAGAACAAGTTTCATGTTTATTACAGTTATGGGATCTATAATGTCTTCGGGGTTTGGCATTGGTTGTTGCATGTAGTTCTGGTTGAATGATGGTTGTGGGTTATAGTTGTTGTTGGGTGGTGGTTGTTGCATGTAGGTAACTGGTGATGGTTGATCTTGTTGAAACATTGAATAATTGAAAGGATTGTTGGAATTTGCCATGAGTGCTAAAGGATCATGTGTTTTTGCAAGTCGTTCAGCTCTTAGATCATCTACCACATTTTGATTGTATTTCAAGAAATCATACAACTAAGTGTAATCTGCTGTATGCAAGTCCTTTATTTGGTGAACAATGGTAACATGTCGACTCCATTCTGGCTGTAAGTTGTTTAGGAACTTGAGATTGCTGGCAATCTTTTCTGGAAAGTGTTTGTTTCTTTTGAAATAATTCATCAACTTAGAGAAACGATGATAGTAAGACTCAATCGATTCTCCATCGGTGGAAGTAAACCTTTCCCATTCATTAAAAAACTTAGCCTTTTTCTCTTGAATTCCAATATCAGAACCTTTCATCATTTGTTGTACATGTAACCAGATTTCCTGAGCAGTTTCACAGCTGTCGACAGCAGCATAGATCTCTTCAGGAAGACCAAGAAGAATAGTCTAAACGGCTTGATCATCGGCTTCTACCTGGTTTGTGTTCCTTTTCAGTGAGTTCTTCATCTGTCTGCTCATGAAAGGCTTCATTAACTGGAACTTCACGATCTGCATCACCTGGTTCAGGAATCATTCATCTGACATACGGACCATTCATAATGGAATTGTAGATTAACTTTCCATTTGGTCTACTCTTAGCATAACGAAGAAGATGTGATGACCATGGAACATAGTTCTCTTTGTTAAGCATAGGAGGACGGGTTTCAGAACCAGCAGCATAAATGTCTTGTTGAGTCGACATTGCAAGAGTGATGTGAAATGATAAGTAAGGATCTTAAGTAGGTAAAGTGACTGTTGTTGTGGATTGTTGTTAGAAATCTAGTTCACGGGATTTTACAAGTCTTGATTAAACCGAGAAGAGAATAATCTTTTATGGGATTTTACAAAATCAAGAAGAAACCGTGAAACAAGAATTGTTGTTGGTGAGATCGTTGCTTTAATTGAAGTACTTGTCTTGTGTGGTATAAATCTCCTAAGCTTGATGTGTATAAATCTCTTAAGCAAAACTGATGCGTATAAATCACTTAGGCTTAATCTGATACGTATAAATCGCCTAGGCTTAATCTGATGCGTATAAATCGCTTAGGCTTAATCTGATGCGTATAAATTGCCTAGGCTTAATTTGATGCGTATAAATCGCTTAACCCTCTTCACCCGTATAAATCGCCTAGTACAAACCGAACGTATAAATCGCCTAGAGTAAAAAACCCAGTTTTCAAAATCAAAAAAGATGCATTTTTTGATGTTTTTTCTCAGATTTTCTTGTACAAATAGTAGTTTTTAGCCTAAAAGAACCTTAAAAATGAAAACTTTATGGTTTTTAAGACAAAGTTTGAAATCAAGATTTGTACTTTTTAAAAACCTTTCGAACAAAATAAAATCAATGAAAAGGTAAAAAAGTGGATGTTTTCTTGGATCTTTGCTTGTACACCTTGTATAACTAAGATACTAGATCCTTATACCAAAGTATATGGTCTTTTAGTGTTCAAGAAAGCTTCGATCCAAAGAAAAAAAACAAGAAATGACGAGTAGAAACAAAGAAAATGCACAACAAAAACACTAAACCCACTCGAGGCTCATGATACCACTTGTTAGGTTATCATTTCAATATCACACGCACACAAATATAAGAATTTTAAAGTGAGAAAAAGTTTTAGAGAGAGAAAGAACTAGAGAGAATAAAAGAAAGAAAAATGGTTGATTAAAAGAATGAAACAAAGAGAACCAACATCCTCTCCACACTTGGAGAGGGCTTTATATACTACATAGGAGGCCTGCCAATGGTGTTTAAGTTGGGCTTCCATAGTCGGTCTTGATATCAATGCTTTAGGCCCTAACTTATACCCAATTAGCTTATAGAATTCCCGGAAACATAAACTAGACTAATACAAGGTTCAAGAATATTATTAACCATCACTTTAATAAAAACTAAGTCTAACAATTCTCCTGAGCTTGCATCAGCAGCATCTTGTCCTTGAAGAATTCTGAATTCTGTGGTCATTTTTGGGTGAGTGCATTGTCTTGCTATGTGCCCTATTCCATTGCAGTTATAACACTTAATAGGCTTTGCTTGAGCAGGAGTTGCATTGCCAACTCTGTTTTGAACTCCCCTATTTTCAGCTGCAACTGCTCCCCTCGCATTGTTCCCCTGAAAAACTCTTTTCTGTCTACCTGAAGCATTCTAACCACAAACCCTGCTGTTTTGAAACGGGCGTGTCCTGTGTAGATGAAGTTCTAAGTTGCTTGTTGGTTTGAGGAAGATGTGTTTTGTAGGATTAGGAGAGTAGGGCAACTGTTTTAGTTAAGTTTTCGATCAGAGTGCTTCAATTGGGTAATAGCGCTTGAATCAGGTTGTTGTTTATTAGAGCAAATTGTGGTTGGATAGGTAACTGTGGACATATGCATATTGTTAAATAGCTTATGTTGTGCATGTACTGTTGAAGTGCAACATTAGACAGAAAGGCAAAGGATCAATCGCATGTTAGTGTAATTTTTCCAGTACATATGTTCTCATTACATTTTGCACCTCTTGTTACTTAAGTAGATCATACAGCTAATCATAGTTAGATATCTTCAATCCTCTGTTCAGTTTGACTGCAGTCACGAATCTACCCCATTCAGGCAACATGTTGTTCACAAACTTTGAGTTAAGCTGCATTTTAGGCATAGTCATCTTGATGTTTCTCATGTCGTTAATGAGCTTTGTAAACCTGACATAGTATTCGTGAATGCTTTTTCCTTTGTTTTGACGGAAGTGTTCAAAGTCATCGTATAATTGTGATTCACATTCATCTCTTGTTAACTCAGAACCTTCAGTAGCATCTTCACATTATCCCAAATACCTTTGGCGTCAGTGTAATGATTGATAAGTGTGTAGATGTCTTTTGGTAAACCTTGAAGTAGGATATTCGTTGCAAAAATGTCAGCTTTATACCTTTCCTTTTCTTCAGGTGTAAGGTCTTTAACGACTCTATCCTGTTCGGGACCTAGAGCACCGTCAGCGAGTGTCTCTCTGAACTTTCCCATCTTAAACAGACCTTCATCAATCGACTGAAGTATGTTCTCCTCATTTTATTTTCCCAGACAGTACAAACAAATACGTTGTTGCCAAGACTTAAAATCAGACCTATTAAGCATTGGTGTGCAGGTATCAGAACTGGAACTTTGGATATCTTCAAAAAGATTAGCCATCATAAGTGATTGTGAAATGATATGAGATGATCGTTCAATGATTAGTGATTGTATGTTAAAAGTGGTGAAGTTAAAGTAAAGTGTTTTAGATTTGTTAAGTCCAAAGTTTGAAAATTTTCCAAGTGTGAAAAACAAATAGTAGCTCAAACCGCTGCCTAGGTTACCAAACCGCTGGCAAGTTATCAAAACGCTGCCAGCTTGCCAAACCGCTATAGTCTAGTTTATTAAACCTCTACAAAGAAAAAATCTTCAAACCTTGTAAGTCACAAACCACTATGGATAAACCGCTATTATTAAAATAATCTAGGTAAACCGCTGCCAAGAAAATTACACCAAACCCACTGCCAGAAAATCAAACCGCCATAGTTTTGTTTCCTAAACCGCTGTCAAAAGTATAATTCTTCAAAAACATGTAAACCGCTACCAATCAAACCGCTACGATTACAATAATAGTAAACCGCTACGAAGACAATTCACCAAACCGCTACCTAAAAATAAACCGCCAGAGGTTTGTTAAGTAAACTGCTACAAAAGGAATAAGTCTTTGAAACCTGTAAACCGCTGTCTATCCAAACAGCTATGAGAATACATCAAACCCCTGTCACTATAAGATAAACTGATGCAGAACAGTACTGTACGATCTGACAAACCGCTGATGAACAGTACTTTTGCTGACAAACCGCTGCGAAGAAATAGGAACAGAATGACAAATTGCTGCCAAAGAAAAACGTATTTTTTCACACAAAAACACCTAAAAATCACCCTTTTGAACATTTTTGCTTGATTTCTTTTGCACAACTAAGTACTACAAGGTTATAACTACTACAAACACCTAAAATTTAACATAACAAAGATCAAAATCTAGGAGAAAAATGAAAAACAAGCCATAAACCTTAAAAAAGTACACTTTTTTTATCTAAACCAAGCAAGAAAACGCACATACACACGATCTAAGCATCCCATGAGCTCTGATACCAATTGTAGGATATTGTATATCATAACACAATGGTGATGGTTGGGGTTAGCCAATTCCTAGAGAGAAACAACTAGAGAGAAAAGCTTCTAGTGAGAGAAAGTGATATGTATTGAATTATGAAATGACCAACCACCTCTTTCATGGGATCGAAGAGGTATGTATATGTTTTACAAAACCGGCCCATGGCCTTGGTATGGGCTTACACGTATGGGTTAATACCTGACCCATTATCGTCTGTCATACGTTAAACATTAAACTACGAGCTAGGATAAATTGTAAAATGCACGAGGTGGCCTGGTCTTTTTCTTAAACCTAACACTATCCTTTTGTTTCAGATACAATGTTAAATATGGATATGGATCAATAGTCATTCCATAGTTTAACGATTCTGTTTCTCGCATCTGTATTGATCAAGATTACCAAACGTAAAAAGAATCATCTTAACTACACTTTGGACGCGGCCACGTACACATCTGATCAACCCAACGAGGGGCTCAGAGGGTTATCGCTACTTAGGCAAACACGTAATCATGTTAAAATGTACACTTGCGTCCAATTTGTAAAACAATGCATGTTTCTCACCCCAAAAGTTGTAAATCATTTTAATTATAAAAACATGGGGCTATGAACTCACCTTAGTGAATGTATTTGATATATAAATCAATTATGAAAATCGTCATGGAAAAGTCCGAATGCAACCTAATTAATTATAGGTCGTATAAGTATATTGTACTTGAATAATACCATATATAATCTTATAGAGTTACACCACCATCTAAATGTCTTTGTTTAAAAAAATAATATTTATAAAGTTAAAACATATATAAATATTACCTAAATAATATGACATTATTTCTTAAGGTTTGTATAGTCCAAACGGACCCGAAAACGCTCGTAAACCACTTTTTATGTTCCAATCAGCAAGATCGTTTTAGAAAAAATAATGCACACAAGGTATACAAAATAGTGCACAAGAGGTATATATAATTTTCGTAATTGCATAACTTTCACGTTTTAATTCCGTTTCTAACGTTCATTATGTGTATGGAATCGTATTTGAAAAATCTAATCGAATATGACATTCATTATATTTGTATGTACTGTTATGAACAGTAACAGTAAATGGAAATTTATAAAAATACTTTTTATAAATTTTAATTATTGAAATCGTATAAAAATCATATCTCCTTCGTTTTAATTCGGTTTTTAGTGATTCTTATGTCCACGTTGTAAAATCTGTATTTTAGGTCATTGTACGACGTTATATAATCCACTATTTATTTTTAGTCTCGTACGCATTTGCTTTTAATTTTAATCGTTAAGTTAAATCGCGTAAGCTAAAAATTATCATTCAACGTAAACGGGCATCAAACAATTAAATGTTTACGTCAAGCAAGTGTTAGATAATTATTTAGAGGATAATTATTAACTTTGTACATTTTATTTTTATTGGTTACGTAAAGTGTTTACGTTTCGCGATAAAATACGTTTAGGCATTCCCGGAACCACCAAAACTTTTCTACGCTTCAATAAATACCCATTATTATACCCAATGCTCAAAGTTTTATAAAAATTCACCTATGTTACTCTTGGTAGCTGAATTGTACATAAAGGGAACCAACTAAACACTAAATGTTACAAGTATACACATTATAATTTACCTTTACATATTAAAAGTTCAAGTATTGCTAGATATTAATACAAGATATCAAAACACAACTAGTACTCATTTCCCCCTATTTTCAGATGAAATGTGATCCCAATGGGACATATAGCACACAAATGACCAACTTGATCTTGTACAAACTCTTCTCATTAAACCTTATATCTTTCAACTTGTTTAGACCATAAGACTTCCTTAATTCCCTCTCATTGTCCCTTTGAATCTTGACCACTTCTAATAGAAGTATTAGACTAGTCTTAGGGTATATAAGTAAGCACACTAGTAAGAAGTAACATACACACTCATTTCATAAGGTGAAAACAACACATATCCTCCCTTTTTCTCTCTCTTAGCCCACGGTACAACCAAAACCTGAAATAATTACTTATAATTTTTATTTACAAACTTTTATCAAGTGTTCCATAACATATCTAAGATATCCCAAGAAGGTTTGGAGGCTTAATTTAAGCATTTAAAAGGGTTATACAAAGAAAATGCAAGATTAGGGTTTTCTATGGATTAGGGTTTTCATAGACTTGGAAGCTAGGGTTTGTTTGCTAAACTTGGAAGCTAGGGTTTGTTTATAAAAACCTTAAACTCTTTACATTCATGATTTTTATGTGTTTTATACTGCCTATGTAGTTTATTCATCATCTAGCGATAAGTGTTGTAACATGAAAATGGATTTTTTTCTTGTGTTCATGGTTTGTATTCTTTTTATTTGTTTTTCTGGTTGTTTATATCATGTGGGAATGGTGTATTTGGAGTGCGAAAGTGTGGTTTTTGTTTATTGTATCATATATATCTCGTGGTTTTAAAAGTTACATTATACATGTTTTTATGGTTAAGGTCTTGTCGATCTTGTTTTTCTTGGACATTAATTGTGGTCTTATCTTGACTAAGGTACCGTATATATGTGTATAGTTATGTGAGCGTGTGGTGTTGTTGTGTTAGGGGTTATTGGGTCTTTACTATTATTGTTTCAGTATTTTGGTTTTTACATTGTTGTTCTTTTTACCACCTTTTCGGGCGGGGTTTAGGACGTTTGTGTTTGCTGGCTTGGTGTGGGGTGTTTTGTGGTCTGCTACAGGGTGTGGACTTTTTTGTTTGTTTCTCACATTTTTCTAGGGTGGTGTTCGTCTGGTGTGTGCAAGGGGGTTGGTTGTCGTTTTGTGTATATAGGGGGGAGTTTGTTTGGGGTGTATTTATATTGGTATTTAATATGGGGTGCTGTTTGGGGGGGTGGGGGGATATGTTTGTTGGGTGGGGGTGGTGGAGTTTTTACTTTAGATGTGCTGGGATTGGGTTGTTCTTTAGTTGGTTTTACTATGATTATTTGGTTGCTGCAAGTTTTTTGTATGGTTATGGAGCTTAGGAAAAGTGGTGGTGTTTTGGGTATAGGTATAGAAATGGTATTGTTTGGTTTGTTTGTCATGTGTGGTTATTGAGTTCGCGTGGGGTCGTATGAGTTTGGATTGTGTTGGCGAATAAGAGACTGGGATTGTGACGTGGTTAGCTTTTTGTGGACAGATTGGTGTTTTCTTGGTCGCTGTGGTGTAATAGCTGGGCGATGATAATTTGTGATGTGTCTTTTTGCTATGTAGGTTTTTAGTGATTGGTTGGAATGTATGGGTTGTTTTTATTTGGAATGGTGGGTATAGTTGGTGGTGGTGCTTGTTGTTTGGTTCGTGGTTTGTGCATTTAGTTTGTGGGCTGGTTTGTTCTTTACTATACTTATAGTGTTTATGTGGGTGTTAGTATTTCGTGGTTGGTTGTGATTGGGAGGTCTGGGCGCTGTGGTTTTGGCAGTGGTTGTTTAATTTTTATTGGTGTAGTTTGTTGGTTGTGATGGAGAGGGTTGGTTTGGTTATGTGTATTTTTTGGAGTTTGTTGTGTGGAAATTGGTTGGTTCGAGTATATGTTGGTTTGGATATGCGTTGGTTTTCTTATCGGTTGGGGGTATTGGGGTTTGGCGAGTGCAAGTGGCCATGCTTTCCCGTCCTGCTGGTTGGCGTTGGTGTAGTGTTTGGATCGAAGTTTTTTTTATATTTCGTGATTGCTCTTTGTTTTATTTTTGTGGATGTCTTGGGTGCATTTATAAATTGTTGAAACTTAATAATTTATACTTTATTATTAAACATATACTAATTTCTTCAATTATTTATTAATAAATTATTTTCTATATAATGCATTTATCATTAAGAATAATATATATCAACCCAAACCGACCAAATAACATTGAAAAATAAGAATCATTGAACATACATTTATTATTAACTATTCTACATTAAAAACGTAAAATAATATTTTATCATCCTATCTACTATTAAAGAATCATAATTTTTTGTTCAATAACATAAGGAGTTAGTGTTTTTTTCGTGTTTCTGATAAAATAAAGTTTTAAAATATTTATATAAACTATGAACAGTAAAAATCAATATTCATCTCAGATGGATTTTGGAAAATACATTAGTTAGATAAAACATTTAATTGTGAAGACGTGCTCGAAAGAATCACTAAAATCGGAGTTAAAACGAATAAGATATGACATTTACGAGTTTACGACGATTAATTCTACAAAAATAATTTTATAAAAGTATATGAACAGTAAAAAGTACTGTTCACCAGTGGACTAGAAATATAAAAATGTAATATTTTGATAACTCTTCTTAATACGAAAGCGTAGATGTAAGAAACGTAAGAAACGGACTTAAAACGATAAAGTTACGCCATTTTTACTAAAGAGATATTTATAAACTTTTTTACTTTATAAAGATTATTTCACAAATACGAATAGATGGTGAAGTAGCTATATAGAATTATATTTCGGTATGAGGTTATTAAATGTACTAGTTGTCTTTCGGCATATATTTATTTGGTACGCATTGGGCGTATTCGTGACGCATTTTCTGTTAGTGATTTACATTATCGATTCACTCACTCAAGGTGAGTTCATAGCCCCACGTTTTACATTTATAATGATTTACAAGTTTTGGGGTGAGAAACATATGCATGTTTTACAATTGGACGTAAGTGGACATTTTACCAGTACTGATTACGTGTTTGTCCTAAGTATGTTACCCTCTGAGGCCATTATTCACCGAATTGTCAATTACTTGTTGTGAACGCGAATGTTATAAATAGATCTATTTGGGATTGACATCCCCGTTCAGGTGAGTCATGCTCAGTGTGCCGGTATGCCGGACAACGAACGTATACCATGTCAGATTTGGGATGCTACGGGTTAAAACATCATCAAGGGCAATGTTGGCAATTTATATTGCAATTCATACATGTCGAGCATGAGTGTCATGAGCTTACGGAAACGTAATTACATTTTATGATGTTTGCATATGTTGCATTATCATGGAGAAATCTTGCGGTCCTACATTATTCATTTTACAAACTTATGAATTCACCAACATTATTGTTCACAAGACCAGGGATACTTAAGAGCAAACGCGTAAAACTCTAAAAATAAATTGTGAATTACATAATGTCATACAATGACCTAAAACACGAGGTGTTATAAAAATCTTTGTATTTTGAACAATGAACAAGTGAATTTTCGGACTTATGTAACAACAATTTGTTAAATCCAATGTATCAGTTTTAAACGACTTTTAAATGGTCGTTCTTATATATATCTTGTGTTATTGATCTATGAAGACCACCCCCAGACCCATATTCTATTGCGACCTAATTTGGGGGTGTTACAGATTGGTATCAGAGCCAAGGTTATAGAGAACTAGGTCAAATATATTTGCTGGACTATAACCGTTTTCAAACATTGTATTCATACAAAGGGGTTTTCACGAGACATACATATACTAGTGTTGCATTAGTTGGTTAGACTAGATGCATTTATGATTGATATACATGTTATAAAATACTATGCATATTACGATAAAAGTCTTATATTAATACTTATATAAGCTACTTTTGATTTTCAGATATTGTCATGTCGGATTCAGAGGATTCCGCCGTTACTTACACGGACGTATCTAGTCTGTTCGAGGATCTGTTAGACATAGGATCTCCGAGTGTCGATGGACTGCCCATGATGACAAAGGACCCTTATGCTTATGTGGTGGCTGCTTTTCAGGCCCCACCATCACCGGATTATGTGCCTGGCCCTGAGGAGCCAGAGCAAGTACCACCTTCACCAGAGTTTGTTCCTGAGCCTGTATATTCGGAGTTTATGCCACCGGAGGATGAGGTGTTTCCACCAGAGGAGCAGCCACTGCATGTTGTCGTTTCACCTACTACTAACTCACCAGGATACATTGCAGACTCCGATCCAGAGGAGGATAAGGAGGATCTTAAAGAGGATCTTAAGGAGGACCCTACTGATTATCCTGCCGACGGAGGAGACGATGATGATGATGAGTCATCCGATGAAGACGAGGATGATGATGATGTTGAGGAGGACGAGAATGAGGAGGAGGAGGAGGAGGAGCACCCAACTCCGGCCAACTCTGTCCCACTACATGTACACCGTGTTACGGCTAGGATGTCTGTCCGAGCTCAGACACCCATATCACTTCCTTCAGATACAGAGGTTGTTAGACTTCTTGCCATACCTACTCCACCACTATCACCACTCTCTATATTGTCATCACTACTGCCCCAGATACTATCACCACTACCTCATATACTATCACCACCATTACCGGTATCACCTCTACCACTACCTGCTAGCCCTACTTATCCTTTGGGATATAGAGCTACTATGATCCGGCTGAGAGCCGAGACATCATCTACTTCCCATCCACTACTATCGAGTACACCACCATAAGGGACACCACCACTTCTACCTATACCTTTACCTACTCCATCACCACCTATCTTCTTCCCCCTACTGTCTATAGAGCAGGTGTTTCTGAGGTTACATTGCTGCGTAAGAAGAGGTTGTGTATTGCTCTAGGTCCGATATATGAGGTCGGCGAGAGTTCATCTGCTCCCACTGCTAGACCCACTAGAGGCTTTAGAGCAGACTAAGGATTTGTTGGCACTTTAGATGATGAGAATAGGCGAGACCTGAGAGAGAGGTAGGTTATGGGATCACAGATACTTGGGATGACATGGTTGAAGACATGTAGGGGACACCAGCAGCTACCGATGTGACAAAGCTGAGTTAGCGGATGACAAATTTTGTCATGACGGTCAGACAGGATACGGATGAGATATGTGGGAGATTGGACGATGCACAGGATGATAGACTATTGATGAGTGGTCAGCTCAACATGCTGCGTAGAGATAGATGCGCTCATGCTAGCACTGCTAGACTGATGGAGACTGAGGCCAGACTTTCTCGTGAGGCTTGGGTACAGTCGATGGATGCTAGTGATACAGCCCGTTCTGAGGTGAGAGCACTGCGGACTACAGTGCTAGCACAGAAGACGGAGATTGTAGGGTTGCGAGCAGTAGACCACACCCGACAGACATAGCTTGTAGACATACTAACACTGATGAGGACACTACAGATACAGGTGACAGCACTCTAGAGTCAGCAAGGACCTGCCAGCGGTCCAACACAGCCCGATATACTGGAGGAGGCTAGTAGTAGCTCTTAGATTTGGTTATGTTGTAGCTATGTTGTATAGCTTACTAAGTATTATGGGTAACTCCCGGCTAGTAAGGCTTTAGGTTGTTTATATTTCCTTTTGTAACCTAATGGTAGTGATCATTTTGTAACCGAATCAGGTCATGTATGTTTCCAGACTATATATGGAAGGGATGTATTATGTCATGTCTGTAATCGAATTTATTATGAATGAATGTCGATTTAGCTACACCATTGTTAATTTCAATTCAGTTGTATATTTCACTGTGCGATGTGATCTCACTTTATTTATTGTGTATATGTCATGTCATGGTTATGATTTTTTTGAAATCTAACGGGTATTATATTTTCTTGTGATTGAAGAAAATGGCACCAAAAAGAACCACCAGATCAACACCAGCCGCAACAACCACCACCACTACCACTGTAACTGATGCCCAGCTTAAGGCACTGATCGACCAAGGCGTTGCTAATGCACTAGCAGCACGTGACGCTGACAGAAGCCGAAATGGCGAAGACAGTCATGATTCAGGCACGGGTGTAAGGAGGCAAGCTCCTCTTGCTCGTGAGTGCACTTACCCAGACTTCATGAAATGCAAACCCCTATACTTTAAGGGTACTGAAGGAGTCGTCGAGTTGACTCAGTGGTTTGAAAGAATGGAAACTGTGTTCCGTATAAGCAACTGCTCTGTAGAAAACCAAATCAAGTTTTCCACTTGTACTCTTCTTGGAAGTGCTCTAACGTGGTGGAACTCCCACGTTAAGACTGTTGGTCACGATGTTGCTTATGCAATGACTTGGACAAACCTGAAAAAGAAGATGACCAACAAGTACTGCCCAAGGGGCGAGGTTAAGAAACTTGAGGGTGAGATGTGGAATTTGAAGGTTAAAGGTACCGATGTGGTAAGCTATAACCAACGTTTTCAGGAACTGGCATTGATGTGTGCTAGGATGTTTCCGAAAGAGTCAGACAAGATTGAGAAATATGTCGGTGGTTTGCCCGACATGATTCACGGAAGTGTAATGGCATCTAAGCCAAAAACCATACAGGATGCAATTGAATTTGCAACTGAGCTGATTGACAAGAAGATCCATATTTTTGCTGAACGATAGAGTGAAAACAAAAGAAAGCAAGATGATAACCAACAACAATAACAGAACAAGAGGCAGAACACTGGTAGAGCTTATGCTGCAGGGTCTGGTGAGAAGAAACCTTACGGAGGATCTAAACCTTTGTGCTCAAAATGCAACTATCACCATGACGGTCAATATGCTCCAAAATGCCATAAGTGCAACAGAGTTGGCCATCTGGCTCGTGACTGTCGGAGTACTGCAAATGCCAATACTGCTAATAACCAAAGGGGCACTAGGGCAAGTCAGAAACCTACTTGCTATGAATGTGGAGCCCAGGGACATTTCAAGAGGGATTGTCCAAATCAGAAAAAAAACAACCGTGGTAACCAAGGTGGAAATGGCAATGCTCCAGCAAAAGTGTATGCTATAGGCCGTGCAGGGACAAACCCAGACTTAAACGTCGTTACGGGTACATTCCTTCTAAACAACCGCTATGCTTCTGTCTTATTTGATACTGGTGCCGATAGAAGCGTTGTGTCTAGTGCATTTAGCTCCCAAATTAATATCACACCATCTACCTTAGATCATTACTATGATGTTGAACTAGCTGACGGGAGAATAATTGGGTTAAACGCTGTCATTCAGAGTTGTACATTAAATTTATTAAATCACCCATTCAACATAGACTTAATGCCCGTAGAACTTGGTAGTCTCGACGTCATAATCGGTATGGATTGGTTGGCAAAGTACCAAGCTGTCATTGTTTGTGCTGAGAAAATCGTTCGTATTCCCTAGGGAAATGAAACGTTGATTATTCGCGGTAACGGAAGCGACCGGGGAAACGAGACTCGTTTGAACATCATCTCGTGCACAAAAACACAGAAGTACATGCTAAAAGGATGTCTTATCTTTTTGGCACATATTACCACAAAGGGGACTGAAGACAAGTCGAAGAAGAAGCGACTTGAGGACGTATCAATCGTTCGAGATTTTCCTAAAGTATTTCCTGAGGACTTGTCGGGTCTCCCTCCGACTCGACAAGTGGAATTCCAAATCGATTTGATACCTGGTGCTGCACCTGTAGCACGGGCACCTTATCGATTGGCCCCATCCGAAATGAAAGAATTATCGGACCAACTGAAGGAGCTATCCAACAAAGGCTTTATAAGGCCCAGTTCCTCACTTTGGGGAGATCTGGTCTTGTTTGTCAAGAAGAAGGATAGATCGTTTCGAATGTGCATCGACTACCGAGAAATGAACAAGCTAACAGTGAAGAATCGTTATCCACTCCCAAGGATCGACGATTTATTTGATCAACTACAGGGATCCAGCGTTTATTCTAAGATAGACTTGCGATCGAGTTATCACCAGCTTCGAGTACGGGAAGAAGATATTCCAAAAACGGCATTCAGAACTCGTATGGTCATTACGAGTTCCAAGTTATGCCATTTGGTTTGACGAATGCACTGGCGGTATTTATGGATATCATGAATCGGGTTTGCAAGCCATATTTGGATAAGTTTGTGATTATCTTTATTGATGATATCCTTATCTACTCCAAGAACAACAAGGAACACGAAGAACATCTTAAGGTAATTCTAGAATTGCTTAAGAAAGATGAGTTGTATGCTAAATTCTCTAAATGTGAATTTTGGCTCCCCAAGGTACAATTTCTTGGCCACGTGATTGATAGTCAAGGCATTCACGTAGATCCCGCCAAGATCGAATCCATAAAAGATTGGGCATCTCCTAAAACACCAACGGAGATTCGGCAATTTTTAGGTCTTGTTGGGTATTACCGAAGATTCATCAAAGGATTTTCGAAGATCGCCAAGTCAATGACCAAGCTTACTCAGAAAGGAGTTAAGTTTGATTGGGGTGACAAGGCAGAAGTAGCGTTTGATTGTTGTGTAGTGCACCAATTTTGGCTTTACCTAGGTTTGGGTGATGTGTTGATGCAAAGAGAGAAGGTGATTGCTTATGCATCACGCCAATTGAAGGTTCATGAGAAGAACTATATGACTCATGATTTGGAACTTGGTGGAGTGGTGTTTGCTTTAAAAATCTAGAGACACTATCTGTATGGAACCAAGTACACGGTGTTCACGAATCACAAGAGTTTACAACACATTCTTGATTAAAAGGAGCTGAACATGAGACAACATCGTTGGTTAGAGTTACTCAGCGATTATTATTGTGATATACATTTCCACCTGGGGAAGGCAAATGTAGTTGCCAATGCCTTAAGCCGTAAAGAACAGAATAAGCCATTACGGGTTCGAGCCTTAGTCATGACTATTGGTTTAAATCTCCCAAACAAATTTTGAATTCTCAAACTATAGCACAAAGACCAGAGAACACCAAGAATGAAGATGTTGGAGGTATGTTGATTGAAAATTCAAAGGATCCAGAGAAACTTAGAATAGAAAAGTTGGAACCCCACGCAGATGGAACTCTATGCTTAAATGGCAGGAGTTAGTTACGCTGTTATGGCGATTTACGGACTATGATCATGCACGAATCCCACAAGTCAAAATACTCTATCCATCCAGGTTCTGACAAGATGTATCAAGACATGAAGAAGCTATATTGGTGGCCCAATATGAAGGCCGACATCTCCACCTATGTTAGCAAATGTCTGATATGTGCTAAGGTCAAGGCTGAACATCAAAGGCCATCGGGTTTGTTGGTACAACCCGAGATACCTTAATGGAAGTAGGTCAATATCATGATGGATTTTATCATGAAGCTTCCTAAGTCGTCATAAGGTTATGACACCATTTGGGTGATTGTTGACCGACTCACTAAATCCGCAATCTTTGTACCAATGAGGGAAACTAACCCCATGGAAAAATTGGCAAGAATCACCTGAAAGAGGTAGTCACGAGGCATGGGATACCCGTCTCAATCATTTGTGATCGCAACCCTAGGTTTGCATCAAATTTTTAGAGATC
>BQNB010033540.1:28719-51359 GCA_026074375.1 Tanacetum coccineum
CTCAAGGACTTTCAAGCAACAAAGACTTCGTTATCGATCGGTAAGTAAAAGTAATATCCTTTCTTTTCCTTAGGATACCCAACAAACATACACTTATCAGGTTTAGATTTAAGTTTGTTAAGATGCATGTTGTTTGACATGCACATCACATACCCAAATCCTTAGATGTGATAAATTCTGAAGCTTAACATTCCGTAGTTCAAATGAGGTCTTCTCTACGAAATTTGTAGGGACTCTCTTTAGTATGTATGTTTTTGTTTCCAGCACATATCCCCCGAATAACATATGAAGTAGTCTGCGACTCATCAATGATCGAACCATATGGAGAAGGGTTCGATCTCTCCTTTTAGAGACTCCATTCCATTGTGGTGTGTACGATAGAGTTCACTGTGAGATAATTCCATGGTTCTTCAGATGGTCGTCAAACTCTTGGCTCAAATATTCCTCACCCCTGTTAAATCAGAGTGCTTTGATCATCTTACCATTTTGATTATGTACTTCATTATGAAAGTCCTTGAATTTGTCAAAACATTTAGATTTACGGTTGAGCAGATAGACGTACCTATACCTACTAAAATCATCAGTGAAAGGAATGAAGTATATGTATCCTCATTTGGCTTCATGACTAAACGGACCACACACGCCATTGTGTACTATTTCTAGTAGTTCGATCGCCCTTTCATTGGGACTCTTGAAAGGTTCTTTAGTCATTTTATCTGAAAAGCAAGACTCGTATGTACTAAAGGGATCATTGTCCAATGGTTTCATAATTCCTTCCTTTTGGATCTTCTATATGTGTTTCTTACTGATATGTCTCAATCGACAATGTCAGAGGTGTGCTTTATTCATTCCTTACTTGGGTTGCCTAGCGCTCACATGAAAGATTGCATCATCAAGAGCTTGCTAGTCTAGTATGTACAGACCTTGATGAGAGACAACTTTATATAAAAGCGATCATTTTTAAAGAATAAGTAGTTTTAGAGATTTATTTAAAATCAAACCCGCAGTCACTCAATAGGTCGTACGACATTACATTTTTAATTAGCCTAGGAACATTGTAGCAGCTATGTAGTTCCAGCACTAATCTATATGGCAAGGTGAGCTAGTATGTCCCTACAACTTCTATTAGAAATACAAAAGTATCGGTCACTACCAATATATTGTTAGATAGCTCGTAGCATAATATTTAGAACCTTAGTAAGCTAGTTAGGCCAAAGCCCATGGAAAGCCCATGAAAGCCAAGGCCCATGGCTGGCCACTATAAGGATATAAGAACCCTCTCCATAGCTTGGAGAGGGTGTTGGTTGTTTCATTTCACACATTTCATAATCTAAGTTTCTCTTTCACTTTCTCTCACTAGAAGCAACCCTCCACTCCTTTCTCTCTCTATATTTTCTTCTTTCTAGTTGTTTTATTAGATAACATATATCTTCTATAATTGGTATCAAGAGCCATAGGGTGATATTGAGGTCTTGTATGCGTTTTGTTTTGGTTTCTTTTTTACTCGTGTGGTATTTTTTGGGTAAAGGGTTTCCCCGGTAAATTGTATTACTCCAAAAAGACGTTTAAGTACAAAAGTTGTAGGTGAAATCCTACAACCCAGCCCGTTACATGGGCACTAACAAGCCACAAAGAAAACTACAAACCAAACCACTATATAAGAATGACAGGCCATTCTTATAACTAACATAACATACTACTTCCTACCATGACTATTTAGGCGGATATCATATTGATCACAAAAGGCTTGCTCTTGTGGCGTAAGATCATACACATGGGTCCCATAGCCATCATAACATTCCAAATCGTCTTCCATGCCATCTGTAAAACCACCACCATGTGGCATATAAACTTCATCATCATCAGACTCATCCTCTAATTCTGAAGACTTACTTTTAGCATTTTCCTTTCCTTTATTAAACCGTGACCAGAGGCTTTCCTCTTGGTCTTTGTTCACATGTAAATTCGAACTACTAGTACCAGCATGATCACTAACCTTAGGGTTTTGCACATCCTCCTTTTCAGCCGTGTTGAGCACATCAAAAGAATTAGACAATGGGGTGGTCATATTCTGATTAGCACGAGAAGGAGATGATACCTTAACCCCTTTGTCACTTTCCTTTGTTGTACCACTAGGAGATGTGGTATTAGAACCTCCTTTTGAATCCACACTTTTCTTTGGCTGCCAATGGACCTTTGAATTTGGTTTCGGCAGCCTAATACCACCAAAAGAACGTGATGCATCACCTTTATTCTTCTTTCGTCTCTTTACTTCAACAAATCCCTCTTCATTATCCTCCATAGTGCTAGGTTTAACCGCCATAGATGGAGCCTTAGGAACTTCATCTCTAACACGTTTAGGGCATAAATCATGACTATGACCAAAACTTTTGCATTCAACACAATGCGGAGGCTTCCATTCGTACTCAACTCGGATAACTTCTTTAATATGTCCATCACCTTCTTCTTCCGGGATAGCCATAATAACCTCCTTCTTCAATGTAGAGGCTGAACTAATCTCAATGAGAGCACGAGCAAAACTGATTCTACCCCATGATTCAACACACATAGAGCTAGTAAACGCGTCTAACATAACCGGTTTACCAATTTGAGTAGCAATCAAGCTCAAACCATCCTCAGAGTAAGCTAGAACAGGCACATTATATAATTTTACCCAAACCGGGACTTTAGTGACCTCTCCCTTTTTTAAAGACACACTAGAAGACCATTTGTTAAGAATAATAGGAGACTTACGGATCATCCACGGGCCTCTTTCTAACTTAAACAAGTAAACACCGTTATCATTCCTTGTAATCTTTTCAAATCCAAATCTACTCCATGTGTTCGAAACATAATTTTGAACAACCGGGAAAGAGGGGTCCTTCCCAACAAAAAAACCAACAATAGAATTTTCATATCTGCTCTTAACCAAGTTAGCCGCAGCCTTTGGAAGTACGCAATCAGAACACTCAACTTTCTCTTTATTAACAAGAGTACGAAAACGCAGCTTGTTGGTTACCTCTTTAGGGCGTAAAAGACTAGCAAAAGAGCCCTCCTTCCGTTGAGATATGCCATTCATTGAATTAACCTTGCTATTTGCTGAATTAGGCCGTACCAGGCTAGCAAACGAAGATATGCCATTCACATTACCACTTGCTGCATTCTTATCAACATTAGCAGCTTCACCACTCGAACCATCATTGTTACAATCAGACCTCATAGCATCAGGGACATCCGCATCAGTAGACACGTCCTCTACAATCTGTTCCACGTTTATATCCACAACCGGATGAGATGGGGTATTTGAAACATTCTGCACGCAAGCTTGATCAGCCTCGCTCACCTCTGCAACAGAAATAGGTTCCTGGAATACCACACGTCTAACAGCTCGTAATGGTTTACCATCCTTGCCAATCATCTTCCCATCTATATTCATGATTTTGCTTGCTAAATCACTAAATACTGAACCTTTCTTCGTCTTATCCTCTCCATTATCTTTCTTATTCATAGAACTGCTTGATAGAAACCCTCTTTCCATGATTACAAACCCTACAACCAAACAAACACACGAACAAAGAAAGAAACCCTAATAAATTAGGGTTTCAACCGATATGAAAAAAGCCCTAACCCACTTCCATCTTGTCACCAGCCAAAAAGTTATATAGATTAAATACCCAATCAATCCCTCAGGTTGTTACATTCTCCCCTCCTTTAGGGAGCGCCGTCCCGGTGCTTAGCTCGACTTATCCGCTCTTCCTCGCTTCGTCCTTACTTGTAAAGAGATGAGAGTACTTTTTCTTAATCTGATCCTCACGCTCCAAAGTAAATTCTGGACCTCTTTGCGGATTCCAACAAACTTTAACGATAGGTATCCGACCTTGCTTAAGTCACTTAACCTCACTCTCAACAATTTCCACTGGCTATTCGATCATATGCAACTTATCATCAAGTTGAATCTCACCCATCAGAATGACAATATCGCCTTCCGCTAGACACTTCGTAAGATTCGAAACATGAAAAGTACTATGAATCCCTTTCAACTCTTCAGGTAACTCCAACGTATAAGCTACTAGACCGACTCTAGCTAGAATTTGAATGGCCCAATAATGTGGACTTAACTTTCCGTGCTTTCCAAAACACACAAAGCCCTTCCACGACGATACCTTGAGTAGTACCATATCATCGACTTCAAATTCCACATGCTTAGTTCTTCTATCCGCGTAGCTTTTCTGACCACTACGGGTAGTTAACAAGCGGTTCTTAATCTGAACGATCTCCTCGGTCGTTTCACGAATCAATTTTGGACCGGTGATTTGGCTATCTCCAACCTCACTCCAGCAAACAAGTTATCTACATTTTCGTCTGTACAAAGCCTCATATGGTGCAGCCTTAATACTCGCGTGATAACTGTTGTTGTATGAGAACTCGACTAATGTCAAATGGCGATCCCAACTACTTCCAAAGTCAATCACACAAATCTTCAAGCGTTTGTATAGTCCTTTCGCTTTGACCATCCATTTGAGGGTGGTAAGCGGTACTCATATCCAAATATGTCCCTAACGCCTTCTGAAGCGATTTCCAGAATCTGGACGTAAAATGGGTGTCTCGATCCAAAATGATTGAAATAGGAACACCATGCCTACACACAACTTCCTTCAAGTAAAGTTGCGTAAGTTTCTCTATAGTATCAGTCTTCTTCAAGGGTAAGAAATGAGTTGATTTGGTCAGTTGGTCGATAATAACCCATATCGTATCATACCCACTCGGCGTTCTAGGCAGTCCACTAACAAAATCCATAGTGATCCTTTCCCATTTCCTAACAGGAATCCAAGGTTGCTGCAACAATCCAGAGGGTTTTTGATGCTCAGCTTTAACCTTCGCACAAGTTAAACACTTGCTAACATACGTGGCAATATCAGCTTTAATATTTGGCCACCAATACAACTATTTCAAATCTTGATACATCTTGTCCGATCCCGGATAGAAAGAATAGTTGGACCTGTGCGACTCATGCATAATCAAATCCCTCAATCCACCAAATTGCGGCAACCAAAGACGATTTCCAAAACAACGTGTTCCATCGAGGCGAAACAAATATTTGCTTAATCAATCTCCCTAAAAATTTTGCCTTCACATTCTTCTTCATTGCTTCCTTTTGAGCTTCAAGGATTTGCTTAGGTAGATTGTTATGAACAGTCATCACCAAAGCTCGAACACGTAATGGCTTAATCCTTTCCTTGCGGCTTAAGGCGTCAGCCACAACATTCGCTTTTCCAGGGTGATATCAAATCTCACAATCATAATCGCTTAACAACACGATCCATCTCCGTTGTCTCAAGTTAAGCTCTTTCTGATTCAAAATATATTGTAGGATCTTGTGATCAGTGAAAACCACACACTTCGTTCTATACAAATAATGTCTCCATAACCTAAAAGCAAAAACAACGGCTCCCAACTTCAAATCATGAATAGTGTAATTCTCCTCATGGACCTTTAATTGTCGAGAATCATACGCTATCACTTTTTCCCTTTGCATCAACACGGCTCTATAACCCTTTAGTGACGCATCGCAATAAACCATGAAATCTTCTGTTCCTTCGGGCAACGCTAAGATCGGTGCACTACACAACTTTTGCTTTAGTGTCTGAAAAGCTTCCTCTTCTTGTTTTCCCCACTCGTATTTCTTATCTTTTTGAGTCAACTTAGTTAGTGGATTAGAAATCAAAGAAAAACCTTCAATAAACCTCTGATAGTAACCAGCCAATCTAAGAAATTGCCTCACCCCCGTTGGCGTTGTTGGTGCAACCCAATTCTTAATGGCTTCGATCTCGGCAGGATCAACATGAACACCATAACAATCAATCAGATGACCAAGGAATTGTACCGATTATAGCCAAAAATCACACTTTGAAAACTTGGCGTACAATCTCTCTTTCTTAAGTAGCTCCAAAATAACCTTCAAATGCTTTCCATTCTCTTCTTCGTACTTGGAATAAACCAAAATATCATCGATGAACACAATGACGAACTTATCAAGATATGGCTCGCATACTCGGTTCATCAAGTCCATAAATACAACAGGTGCAATTGTCAATCCAAACGGCACCACTTGGAACTCAAAGTGACCATATCGAGTTCTAAATGCAGTAATTAGAATGTCCTCTTCTTTAATGCATAGCTGGTGATATCCTGATCGCAGATCGATCTTAGAATACATACTAGAACCTTGAAATTGATCAAATAAATCGTCGATTCTCAGGAGAGGATAACGATTCTTGATAGTCAACTTGTTTAACTCACGGTAATCTATACACATTCGAAAAGATCCATCTTTCTTTTTCACGAACAACACCGGTGCTCCCCAGGTGATGAACTCGGACGAATAAATCCTTTCTCTAACAGCTCTTGCAGTTGTACCGACAACTCTCTCATCTCAGACGATGCCAATCGATACGGTGCACGTGCAACAGGTGCAGCCCCCGGTACTAGATCAATTCAAAATTCCACTTGCCTCGACGGTGGTAGTCCTGGCAAATCATCAAGAAACACCTCAGGAAAGTCACGAATTACAGGCACGTCTTCTAATTGTTTCTCCTTCAGTTTCTTCTCAGTCACATGTGCAAAAAAACAAATGACAACCTCGTTCGATTGCAGGCTTTAATACAAGATATGACCTTTAGTCAAGACATACATTTGTCACTTTTGACTGTCAACGTCTTGTTTCCATAAGGTATACGAACAACCTTCTCACCACAAACGATAACGGCATCGCGCTTGACAAGCCAATCCATACCGCTTATGACGTTAAACGTACCAAGCTCAATCGGCATAAGATCGATTTCAAAAAGATGGTTCACTAATTTCAAAGTGCAACCTTTCAAGACAGTGTTCGTACTAACTACCTTTCCATCGGCTAATTCTACCTCGTAACCAGCGCTTATTTTAACCGTTTCGGTATTAAGCATGGAACTAAATCTGGTATCCACAAAACTCCTATCGGAACCCGAATCAAATAAAACAGAGACATAGCGGTTATTGAGTAGAAACGTACCCGTAACCACATTCGGACCTTGCGGCTCAGCATCCTTAATCGCATAAGCTCGGCCATGAACTTCTCCCATTTCCTCTTGCTTGACTTTCTTTGGCCATTGGTTCCACGTATGACTGTGCTCCCCACAATCATAACAAGTCTAAACAGGTGAGCGTTAGCACCCATGGCAACACTCTTTTCCTTGCAATACCTCGACTTGTGCCCAACCTTTCCACGCTTGTGGCACTTGATCGTACATGGGCCAACATGGCGAGTAAAGCAACGTTCAGACACAGGAAGTGATCTAGAAGACCCTTTTCCATTAGTCGGAGCAGTAGTCATAGCTCGAGCATTCCCTTGCTTTTGGTTATTCTGCGAAGATTGGCATGAGTTATCCTTGTTATTGCTCTTACCACTACTGTTCCCACTTTGAAAGTTCTCCCACTTTTGCTTCTTTCCTTCCAGAATCCTTTCATTCCTAGCTTGCGACTTTTGTTCCATCAACTTATGGGCCATACACATAGCTTCATTCAGATTGGTAGGCCTAGAAGAAGTGACCTCACCCTTGATGTTCTCAGACAATCCTCGGATGTAAGCATCCACTTTTACACTTTCAGGCTCAACCATTCTCGGACACATCAAAGCTAACTCATTAAATCTCTGAGTATAAGCAACAATGTTATACTCCTTGACCCTCAGGTTCCACAATTCGTGCTTCATTCTTTGAATTTCTTCTACTGGGAAAAACTATGCAGTCATCAACTGCTTCATTTAAGTCCAAGGCATTTGGTTCACAGTCTCTAAACCCATGGTTGCAATCTTAGAATTCCACCAAGTCAAAGCAGGCCCTTGCAGTGTAGCAACAACAAATTTAACCTTCTTGCCCTCTGCACATTCACTGATTCCAAAAACACTCTTGGTTTTCTCAAATCATCTTCGTAATTCGACAGCTCCTTAAATACCGTGAAAAACAGTAGGGTTACACTTCATAAATCCAGCAAAAGTGCACTCACGAACAACAGGTGCGGCATCTTGACCCCTAACTGGTCCAGATCCTCTAGCATCATTTCCAGCATTCGCATGTCTTGCCCGCTCGGCAGCAATAGCGGCATCGACACTTTCTTTGATCATTCGCCGAACAGCAGCTTGAGTCAAAGGTGCAGACTTTAGAGGCATGATTATGTTACATCTCATAGAAAATAATCTGATAAGCATTCATAGCATGATATACTTATAACATGATACAAAGACAAATCAATCATAACCACAGTCACACAACATCAAATAGTAATCAAAAGATAGTCATTCATTATTCATCATAAAAGAGTTAATACATAGTTGTATTATTTCATGAAATGATACAAATCGTTACAACCAATAACATCAAGTCTACTAACTGAGGATTCAGTTTAGTGATTACACAATAAAGATACTACTAATGAAACTAAACTACTAGGAATTACAAGGAGATCCTCGCGGCTCAGATGATGGACTCTTCTCATCTTTAACCGGAACATCGATAGCCTCATTCGGTCTTTCTTCAAACACAAATCCCCTGCGAATCATCTCTCGATAGAACTCATGAGCTCGAACTCTAGTCCAATAGAGATCTCTCTCGACTCGTTCGTTCTGCATAAGAAGAAGTGTGTTGCTAGACCTTGCTTCTTCCAGTTCCTTTTTCAACTTCTTACACTCAGCTTTTTCTTTAGCATTACCAAGCTTTCTAACCAGATTTTCCATTGCAGCCGTTCCTTCTTCCACACTAGATCGTACTTCATTACCCAAATTTAAAATTAGCTTACCATAATACTCGTCCTTTGCTTTTCCTTTCTTTTCGACCAATGCATGCGCCGTCTCGCGACCACACAGTCGTCTTGAAAGAGAAGCCATTCGACCAAAAAAAGAGTTAATGTCCCTCCTCATGAGACCAGGCATCAGACCATCACTGTCCTCTTGAAGGAAAGGGACAGTAGACGACTCACCTACCTCATGAACACTCACAGGAACAGTCTCATCCTTGGACTCAATCGTGTCCTCAACCTCAATCACATCCTCAGGCTCTGACTCAGAAGCAGGCGGCGGAGGGTTAAGAGGATCCACCTCTTCATAAGGATATGTCAACTCTGGCTCATTGTCATCTTCCTCGATGTCAACTTCCATATCATCTTCTTCTTCCTCAAATTCTTCCTTTTTCGGGTCCTCGTCTTCATCTACTAAGACAGGATCAGGAATAACAGGAACATCATCGTGTTGATTCAGCTCAACAACGAGTAAATCATCTACATGATCGGGAGGAATTACGTTCACCATAATAATCTAGAAATATCATATAACACTTACTCAATAGTGTTACAACAAGAATACTATTATCAAAATAACAGTTCGCATAAGTGCGCAACAAACAAAAATTCATAATTTGTGACATTCTCGTTCCGTATATATCTCAAATATACTCCAAACATATATAATAATAATTATTATATAATCACATAACATTCTTTGCATACAACACATGCATAAATGTACCAATACATCATAATTTATGCATACAACACATGCATAAATATACCAATACATAACAATTTATGCATACAACACATGCATAAATATACCAATACATAACAATTTATGCATACAACACATGCATAAATATACCTTTCCTTTCTATATGTAACCAATGGCAACGAGGAGTCTTGGCGTGCGTGTAGAAGCGTTATAGTTTAGGTTTCAAAAAGACTCGACCTAGTTCTCTATAACCTTAGGCACTTGATACCACTCTATAACACCCCCAACTTTGGATTGCGCAGCGGAAATAGCAATTGGGTGTTACTAAATAGCACAATACACCAAGACATTAGAAAACGACCCAAATGAGACGTTTTACAAACATGTGTTCCATTATTAAACAGAGAAAAGTGCGTTTAGGTCCCCACAGGAATCGTAACCGCAACCATTACAACATTTGAAAATCTATTGTTTCAAATTAAAGACATTGTTTAAAAACACATTAAGACATTGTTTTTGAAAGACAAAGAACACACAAGTAGTCTTTCACCAAAATCATCACACGCACGACACCTTCACACCATCGTTGCCTTCATCCTTGGTTACTTGGGATAAAACATGTTTAAAACATCAACAAATTTGTTGAGTGAAATTCATAGAGTTTAAAAGAATCCATAAGAAATAAGCGTTGAACACATAATTAGTTCTTGGGAAAGCATTGCAACGAATACAATGTACAACATCTCTTTTCTTTCACGCATTAAGCTCATGACACTGAACGTTAACAAACATATATCTTTTTATATGCCAATTTGCCCCAGAACAAGGTATTATTGTCATATACCTACTACTTCTAACTAAAAAATGTTCGTTTGACAGGGTGTTCACAAAGGATTCATACCCCGGACGGGGTTGTCAAACCCAATAGATCTATTTAATGCATTAGCGTTCACCTCGCAGGGCAATTAACGGTTCATGAAATAAGGGACTTCGACAATAGCTACTTATGCGAAAACAATCTCATAATCGGGTCCAGCATACCATAAAATCGTATGTGTTCGATTTTATAAAACAAACATGTATCCTCCTCGCTGGTTTATAAAACAATCAAAGATTTAAAGTGTGAGGCTATAAACTCACCTTAAGCAAAAGATTCCACTCAATCAAATCAACAAGCGCAAATAACTTCACGTCTCAACCGCGACCTATATAATACATATATAGCGGTACGTGACTAAGAGTAAAATACTTCATATAATGCATACTTGCAATATAAAATAGTAAATATAAATATATGATAAATGACAAGACGTAATATAATTTAAAATGTAAAATCCATGACATTATAAGTAGATATAATATATTAAATAAACAAATTAACTCTCCTTCCTACAAACACGCACAACCAACAACAACTCACCTATTACTACTCTCCCACCACCTCACCACCACAGCCTCACGTTGCCACCCAATTTAACCACCACTCCAGGTTCTCCCTCCCCCCTCCCCACTCCCACACCAAGTCGCACCCCCAGCCCCAGCACACACACCCACACACACACCACTACACACCACTACACCACACACACACGACACACACTACACACCCCCACCCACCACCCCCCACCCCCTCCCTAACCTCTCCTTCACTCAAGGCGCCACTCAGTGGGCCGAAATCCCCATCCTCCCTTCATTTTCCCCCGATACTTTCATTCATATTGAATTCAATACCTCATTAATAATCTGTTTTTTTTCTTTTGATAAAAGATCTAACCGTATTCTTAAATGTTTGCTGTTTCGGTTTAGGGTTAGATCGCTCGTTTTTTTAGGGTGTACGTTGATAGGGTGCCGATTAGGGTATTAAGCGTTAAATCATTGTAATTCCCTCATATCCCCACATAGTCGATCTTTTTTAGGGTTTCGTCAATGGTTTTGCCGATTAGGTTGTAAGCTTAAATTCGCATATTATTTGATTGTTGGGGTCGTGGTCCATGGATCTACTGTTATCATTGTGTCGTAGGGGTAAGGAGAGGAGTTTTCTTGATAAGTGGTGATAAAAGAAGAAAATGGAGATTCGAAAGGGTGGCTGATGGATCAACAAAGGTATTGGGGATCTACTAATCGTGTTAAAAACAATGCTGGTAACCAATGCAACCTGGTATCTTAAGAAAACAATGCGTTACCGATGCTACTAATGATGCATGATGTTGTTATCCCTTTGAATGATGTTTCACAAAGACTATCCACAAGTCATCAGAGGTGATGAAAATGCTAGATAACAGTCCCAAAAGATGAATGAAAGGTGGTAGTCAACCTACAATGTCTGCTGATGTGAATAAGGAGAACCTCTTAAGCTAAGCCTTGTTCGTCCTAATTTGATAAAAAGTTCATTTCCATACCTTGTTAACGAGAGAAAGTCCGACATTTTGATGTGTTCTTCCTAAGATACGGGCTGCAGCTAAAGTTTATGCGAAGGTATGACCATTTTAATGTGGATTTTTTTGGTTGGTAAAGATCCTTCATTTCCTGTGGTTCAACAATATGTGTCGAATACATGGAGGAAATTTGGATTTGAGAAGTTAACAAGGAATGATGAAGGAGTCTACTTGTTTAATTTTGCTTCTAAATTAGGTATGGACCAAGTTTTGGAGAAGGGATCGTGGTTGATTCGTAAGTCGCCTATTATTCTTAATAAATGGACAGCTTGTGTATCTTGAAAAAAGGTGAGTCACCAAGGATCCAGTTTGGTAAGTTGATAATGTTTCCTGATCTTTCGTACTCGGAGATGATCTGAGCTTGATATGCCACTCAAATAGGTAAACTATTAGCTTGATGCTCTTTACGAGTTTTCTATGTGTGTGAATCTTGGGGTAGAATTTTAGTTTGCGCTCGGGCTTTATTGAGAATTCAGTTCGTCTTCTGTTTGAAGAAGGAGGGTTATTATGCATTTCCGGAAAGGGAGGGGATGGTTTATATAAGGAGATGTTAGAGATGAGTATAATGGAAGCCCTCTACATTGTGTTGATTGTCAAGTTTTGGCATGAGACAAACGTGAGTACCTAACCGTGTTCGAGAGTTTACCTAAAAAACTCAGCTAGGGAGACTAAGGCTACAGCTATGGAAGAGAATGATAATGGTTTTTATTGAAGTTAAGCAGCCTTAAGAAGAAGAAGGGAGCGATTCGCGGTCGTTTGGTGTGCTTAGGCTGAACAAAGCCTAATTCTAAATAGGTTATTGGCAGCAAAAGAAAGGTAACAAAGGGGGATCTAATTCAGTCATCTCTAGTCGTTTCTACTAATGATCAATGGTAAGGGTAATGGTGGTTCGAAACAGGGATCTAAATACGTCTAATCCGATCGAATGTGTTTGAATGTGGAAGGAGATGACAGGTGATTCTTCAGGAAAAACAATCAAAGGTAGTGAACCAAGTCAATTCTGATTTTTAATGTGAATAGTAATAAGGCTCATGAGCCAAGGAGTTAAAAAAGTCAGACTGTAATGATTCATAAGGATAAAGAAAGATTAGTAGTAATCCGAGGTTGAAAAAATGGGATTGCATTAACGAATCTGATATAGATGATGATGATGTTATTCCTTTATATGGTTCATTCTTAGGTGGTGGTAATCAGCTTGAAGATGAAGATTTTGATTTCTATGATGGCTATGAGGACAGTGGTTGATCTCATGTATGCTCTAAAGAATTTCGTGATTTTTCATAGTGTAAGCATGAGTGGTAGAAAAAAGTTTTTTTTAATTGTTTATTCTACTTATTTTGTCTATGGTAGTTTTCGTAAGAGTGGTATGTCATTCTTATATAGGTTTGTTGATTTGTTTGCAACTTTGTGCAGGTTTGTTGCCCATGTATCGGTTGTGATATAGACTTCACCTATAAAATCATTGTACTTCAAACGTTTTTTTGGGTGTAAATATATTTTATAGGGATGTGTCCCTCCTTTACAGCCCAATATATATATAAGTATATAATAATAATATAATAAATATAATATATATATATATATATATATATATAATAAATATATATATACATATACTTAGGACAAATAAAAGTTTTCTTAAAATAAAAAGGATAAGAAGTAACTATAACCGCATATTCCAGATTTGCACCAACTTAAATTAGATCACCTCTATAATCTAGATGCCGATAACGCATCATAATGTGTTTTTCTAGCTTTAATTTAGATCATATATGTATATTAGATGCAATTCATTTTTTCCCCATCTTGTGTTTTGTTCCCTCTACATGTGTAAAATCATGAAAATCAATTTGCACTCATATATGCATCAAATTAACGTTTAAAACTCAAAATGATGCATCTAAATGAATAAAAATGCATCTAATGCAAAGTCATATGCAATCCCAAATGTATGGATTTTTTTTTGTTTTTTTTGTTTTTTAGTTTGTATCATTTCTCACTACTCCTTTTTTAATGTACTCTCAAGGATCCCTACTCCTCTCTCTCTCGCTCTCATAAATATATATATATATATATATAATATAGTATATAATAATAATAATCTAAATCACTATTACGTAATATACAATCATGTACTCAAACTCCAAGTGCAACGCTAAACATTTTCACTTTGACCGCACTAACCAATATCACAAAACTTATTCCACAATTTTCTATTTTTAGAAAGTTGCCGAAAGTAAAGATAATATAATCCGAACTTCATATTTCTTCATCAATTAACTAGCATTACAAACCCATTACTCATTACAAACCATATTCAAAAGTATACGTAAGTTTGACTTTCAAAAGTCAAACATCGTAGTTGACCTTTACACCAAAAATAACCAAACTTGACTTGGCCGTAAAACGTTCGTTATTAATAGTTTATGTGACTATCCAACCTAGCGAAACGTACTAAAGGCGAACACTATCACTTATATTATTAAAAAATAACTTTTAAAAATTTCTTGACTCGCCACGAGGCGGTCAAACTTTCTGGTCAAACTTGGTCAACTCAAAACCCATTAAAATGACACTTTTGACATAAACCAACTATTAAAACATGCTTAACTATCTTATTTAAGCATACCAAAACCATCAAACCTTGATTAATAATCAAATACGCTTTTAATATTTTCCGCACTTGAATCATATAGCACATAACATATAACACGCAATATATCAAATTAAGCACAATAGAAAATGTAAACAGTATACTCTACAATAGCTATAGCAAAAATCAAGTATTGGTTCCCCCCATATTTGTCTTAAATTGTGGACGAATACCAAACTAACTAAACCAAACCCTTTTCAATCAAACCTTCTTGCTAATTAACACTAAACTAGCAATACTACCAAACCTTTTTAGATCAAAATCACAATAACTTAACAAAATTTGAATCTTTCAAAATACTTATTGCATGTGGGATTTTATTAGTGGGATATGTAGGCCTTGATACAAGGATTAAGAATACGTAATTAGATTTTATTGCATGTCGGAGATTTGACGGTGGTAGTAGTGGTTTTGTTTGGCCGGTCGTGAGCTAAGAACAAGGGAGAAGGAAGAACAATTTTGATAAAAGATTTATAATTGTGTGTGTAGGTGGTATTTATAGGAAATAACTTTAGGCACTTGACACTTTTAGCCCCTCCATCCTTTAAGTCTTTCAAAACTAGTACAAAGCGTTTATTTTATTAATAAAACCGACCAAAGCGTCGGGTCACATCACTTTCGTAAATATTTTTATTCCGTCCCACTAATTCTTCTTTAAAACGTTTAATAAACGTTAAATCACGTAAAACACGACCTTTAAACACGGTTTTCACAAAAACTCGAGGAAACGCCATAAAACACAAAAATAAGATAATCACGCTCTCGGAGCGATGATATAAATTTTTCTAACTTTCACGGATGCTAAAAGCAAATAAAAACTCAATCACGACTTCTAATTTCCCAATAAATGGAACTTTTCACCAAACATTAAATAGCATAAACGACTAAAATCATTTACGTAGTAAAATAATTATCATAGCTCGGGATAAACGTTGACCTGAAACTCGGGTTGTTACATGTTCGTAACTGTATATACATATAAGCACATTCGCTCTAATATATATATAATATACGAATAAATATATATATAAATAATAATATATTATATATAATATATATATAATATATATATACCAAAGAGGTACGAAATCACTTAATATTGCACATTAAGTCCTTGTTGTTTCATCTTTCTTTTTTTCTTCATATGTGGTTTTGTAATCATCAAATCTCAAAACCCAACAACATTCCTTGAATTGTGAAGGTGCCACTACTTTTTCCTGAATAATATGTAAAATACATAACTATTATACTATTATAACTTATGTTATTCTCTACTGGGTTGTACGGTCATGTCTTCGTCCCCTCATTCTACTATCACTTCATCTGCATTTGATATGCAAAATGCTTTTTCCACTATGAATATTTATACCTCGGCTTCATCAGGAAGCACTTCTTTTAACTCTTCGGAAGATTCTAGGGATGGTATGATCCGACCAACATCCTCACTTTTCTATAATAATCTGTATTTGAAGGACGTGCAAGCATTTTATGCTAAACCCTTAAAGGCAAAAAGTAAAAAAACCCTTTCTCTCTCTAAAACATGGCGATTTCCAGATCCATTTCTTTTGATCGATTCTATTGGCTTGTTTGATTACCATTCACTGAATAACGCTCGATTATTGTGGTTCAATCTCTTTTAATACTCTTTTCTCTCCTTGGATTGGATTCGACGTGTTGTTTATGGTTAGGGTTTCGTTTTTCGATTATCCTAGGCATTCTCAATTACCATTCATCTGATCTAGTGTTTGATAAGGGTGTTGTCTTTGATTTCCATATTTAATTTAGCTTTATTTAGTTCGACGTAATTCTTAAAGTCTTTAGATTTCGTTTTAGGGTTTTGGTCGCTGCGTTTTTTAGGGTTTTTTTCTGTCGGTTTTTACTATTATTTAATTGGTGTCCCCATCATGGAAGCTACATAGTGCGCATTGATTGGTCTCTCTTAACCCTAATCGCTAGGGCTTGTTTCTAGTTTAGGGTTTTGGGGTTTCTTGTTGTTGCGATTCGTTTTGTCAGATTTGGGCGTGTTGTGATTGTTTGTTGAGAGATGGATAATAACTTGGATACTTCCAGTAAGGAAGATTCGTCGTCTTTGCTTAAGTCGGTTAAAGCTAATGCATTAGCATCAAAGGTATTGAATATTGAAGGAAAGATTTTGCCTAGAAGGTATACTACATATCAAGAACCCTTGAAGGATGCTGGTTCGAGCAAGGTTTCAAACCCTTCTGTTAATGAGAAGGTGGCTGGCCATTCGCTTGAAAAGCCATCTTTTTCATCCATTGTTCATGAAAAACCTTAAAAAGGACTTCAAGATTAAGGAGATGAGAAACGAGGTTAGTGTGGATGGTGCGGCTGCTGCTCTTCCCATTGAGGCTGTGGAGACTGTTAATGCTAGATTTACTAACACTCTCTATGGCTATTTCATTGGTGATCGTTTAACGTTCCCTCTTGTGGAGAACTATGTTAATAACACGTGGGCCAAGTATGGTTTGAAACGAATCTAACTTCATGAGGAATGTTTTCTGTTTCAATTCAATACTAGAGAGGGTATGGAGAGTGTGTTGGAGAATGGTCCGTGGCTAGTCCGTCGTGTGCCATTGATTTTAAATGAATGGACTCCAATACCATTCTGAAGAAGGATGAGATTAAGCGTGTTCTGGTTTGGGTAAAGATGCACCATGTTCCTATAGTGGCGTATTCCGAAATTGGACTTAGTCTTATTTCCACACAGATTGGTAAGCCGATAATGTTAGATTCCTACACAAGTAATATGTGTTTGCATTCTTGGGGTAGAAGTGTGTACGCCAGGGCACTTATTGAGATTGCGGCTAATGTTGAGCTAGTGAAATCATTGGTTATTGCAATCCCTCTTGGTAATAAGGAAGGGCACACTTTTGCTATGATTGACATAGAGTATGAATAGATACCCCCAAGATGTGATTCTTCTCGTATTTTTGATCATGTAAGTGATAAATGTCCTAAGCTTCCCAAGGTGGTTCCAACTGATAAGGCTGCTGATGACGGGTTCACCGAAGTCAATAAGAAGAAGGCGAAAGCTAAGCAAAGCAGTAAGAAACATGTGGAAGGGATTAGGCTGAATAAACCACCTCTCAACTTGCAATATCGTCGTGTTGACAGAGGTGAATCATCGAAACAGAAAGTTAATACTGATGTGAACAAGGTGAGTACTAATTGTGGCCCTAGTAAAACTCTTGATAAGACTAGCAAGGTTGCTACTACGAATTCGTTTAGTGCTTTATCCGGGGAAGACGCTAGTGTATGGGATGATGATAATCGAGTGACAACTAAAAGCGAACTTCATGTTGTTAAAGATAGTGATAGCGAGGATGTGGATGAGTATATTACTATTGAGGAGGGTACGAACTCAGTTCCTAAAAAGGTTAGCAAAGATCAGGGGGCAAGCACTCCCTTAGAAGATGTTTCCTCATGATTAATGTTGGCTCTTGGAATATTAGGGGAATGAATCTCTCCCCGAAGCAAACTGAGGTTCGGCAGGTTATTTTTGAAAATAAACTTTCGGTGTGTGCCATTCTTGAGTCTCATGTGGCGGACCAAAACCTTGATAGATTGTGTAAGCATGTGTTTAACCATTGGAATTGGGTTTCTAATGCGATGTCTTGTTCTAAAGGCACTCGGATTATTGTTGGTTGGAACCAATATGATGTGGATGTTACTGTTATACATCAAGATTCCCAAGTTATTCACACTCGTGTGTGGATTAAAGCTGATAGGAAGGAGCTCTTTTGTTCGTTTGTATATGCCCATAATCACTATATCCAAAGACGCCCTCTATGGAACGGTCTTTGCTTGCATAAGAACTATATTAACAACAGACCGTGGTGCCTTCTTAGGGATTTTAATGCTTCTCTTTATGTGGATGATACTTCTATAGGATCGTCGGCTTTAGATATCACTATACGTAAATTTAAAGATTGTGTTGAGACTATGGAAGTTATGGATGTTCAAAGAACGGGGCTGCATTTCACTTGGAACTAAAAACCCAAGGGCAAGGATGGTATTCTTCATAAGCTTGATCATGTTTTGGCTAATCTCGAATTCCAGGATTGTTTTTTGGGTGCTCATGCTATTTTTAAGCCATATCGGATCTCTGATCATTCTCCCTCGGTTCTTTCTATTCCATCTATTGGGAAGGTAAAGCCGAAACCTTTTAAATTCTTTAACGTAGTTATTCTTGATAAAAGGTTTAAGGATGTGGTGCGTGATGGATGGTTGGCGCAAGTTTATGGTTTTCATATGTTTCGTGTGGTAAAGAAGCTTAAGGGCCTTAAAAAGCCCATTCGAAAGTTGATGTATGATAAAGGAAATTTACATGCAAATGTTGTTCGGCTTCGTGAGGACCTAGACAAGGTGCAAACTGCTCTTGATAGTGACCCGAGTAATGTCAGCATTCGTGAAATGGAGGCAGCTGCTGTTGTTGCGTTTAATGACGCTTTACTTATAGAAGAGAAGTTTCTCAAGCAAAAGGAGAAAATCACTTGGTTAAAAGAAGGGGACTCCAACACAGCTTATTTCTATAAAATGGTTAAAAGCCTTGTTAGTCGTAGTAGAATAGATGTTGTTACGGATGCTAATGGTGTTGTTTTTCAGAATGAAGATGTAGCGAAGGCATTTATTAACCACTAAGAGGTTTTTCTTGGTCAGCCTGGTATTACGAGTGCTTTTAACACCAACAAACTGTTTCCTACAAGATTGAATGATATTGAGGCTTTGAATATGGTGCGTGATATTAGCAGCCAAGAAGTTAAATCGGCTATGTTTTCTATGGGTAGTGACAAATCGCCAGGTCTGGATGGCTTTACGGCTGCTTTTTTTAAAGACACTTGGGAGATCATTGGTTCTGATGTTACTAAGGTGATTTGCGAGTTCTTTACTAATGGTAGATTGCTTAAAGAGCTAAATCACACTATTATAGCTCTTATTCCTAAAGTTAATGCTCCTGCTCGTGTGAATGATTATAGACCTATCTCTTGTTGTAATGTGATATTTAAGTGTATTAGCAAGATTATTGCTAATCGCTTAAAGGATAGCTTAAAGAGGTTAGTAAGACCTAACCAATCTGCTTTTGTTCCGGGGCGTTGTATCTCGGACAATATTTTACTCATCCAAGAGATTATGCATAACTATCATTTGGATCGTGGTGCTCCGCGTTGTGCTTTTAAAGTTGATATTCAGAAAGCGTATGATACGGTCGATTGGGAGTTCTTAAGGGTGGCTCTTATTGGTTTTGGTTTTCATGATCGAATGATCTCTTGGATTATGAAGTGCGTTACTACTACTTCTTTTTCCATCAGCATCAATGGGTCTCTTCATGGTTACTTTAAGGGGAAAAGGGGTCTTCGTTAAGGTGATCATTTTTTTCCTTATTTGTTTACTCTCATTATGGAGGTCTTTACGCTTATGCTCCATAGAAGGGTTCGTGAGGCTTCTAGCTTTACTTATCATCGCTATTGCTCGGATTTGGAATTGATTAATCTATGCTTTGCGGATGATTTGTTCTTATTTGCTCATGGTGATGTGCATTCGGCTAGGGTCATTAAGGAGGCGTTGGTTGAGTTTAAGGATGCGTCGGGTTTGAACCCGAGTATGCCTAAAAGCAAGGCCTATTTCTGTAACGTTATCAATTATACCAAGTTGGCTATTCTTAATGTTCTTCCTTTTGAGGAAGAACGTCTTCCGGTGAAATATCTTGGTGTTCCTTTGGTTTCTTCTCGATTGATCTTTAGGGATTGTAAGGAGTTAATTGAGAAAGTTCAGAATCGCGTAAATGATTGGAAGAATAAGTTTTTATCGAGTGCGGGAAGGCTTCAACTCATCCAATCTGTTTTGGGTTCGTTGCATGTGTATTGGGCTTCGGTTTTTATCCTCCCTTCGCGTGTGTTGCTTGATATTGAACAAATCATGCGTGGTTTTTTATGGTGTCAAGGAAGCATGAGTAGGGGTAAAGCTAAAGTCTCGTGGGAAGTTGTTTGTCTTCCTAAACAGGAAGGTGGCCTTGGTGTTCGTCGTCTCGATCATTTTAATAAGGCTCTTATGGTGTCGCATGTTTGGAAGCTTCTTTCTCTGAAGGAGTCTTTGTGGGTGAAGTGGATCCATGTTTATAAGCTTAGAAACCGGAGTTTTTGGGAAGTTCCATATCGTGGTAAGATGTCATGGGGTTGGAGGAAACTCTTACAACTTCGACCTCTTATCCGCGATTTTATTTGGTCGTGTATTGGTGATGGTTCTAAGACTTCTATGTGGTTTGATAAGTGGTGTGCTGCTAGTCCTCTTTATAACATCATTTCATCTCGTGACATTGCTAGGGCTGGTTTTAGTCGCGCATCTAAGGTACGTGAGTGTATTCATGATGGTGTGTGGAGTTGGCCGAATGAATGGTTGGTCAAATATCCTATTTTAAATTCTATTCCTGCCCCGATTCTTAATGATGATAAATCTGATTATTTGGAATGGCGAAGTAGAGATGGGAGTGTTAATCCTTTCTCGGTTCACCATGTTTGGGATTCTATTTGGCCTAGAGATAATTTGGTGTCGTGGTATGATTTGGTGTGGTTTCAAACTTGCATTCTGAAACACGCGTTCAATATGTGGCTTATATTTAAGAAACGGTTGAAGAAGCAAGATTGTTTGAGCAGTTGGGATGTCACGGCTGGCTTAGCTGTTGTGTGTCCTCTTTGTGAGACACAACCGGACTCTCACGATCATTTATTCTTTGATTGTTCTTTTTCGCAACAGGTTTGGAGCCGTGTGAAGCATCTTGCAGGTCTAATAGGATCTGGTTCGTCTTTTGACTTAATTGTTTCGATTCTTTTGCCTATTGCAAAGCGAAAGTCTTCTAAGAGTTGTATTGGGAAGCTAGTTGTTGCTGCTGCCGCTTATTTTGTGTGGCAAGAACGTAACTCTTGTTTGATCAAGAACGCTAAGAGATCTGTTAAGGAAGTGGTGGATTGTATCATGTCTTTTATCCGTTTGAAGCTGCTTTCTTGCCATTTCAAGAAGTCCAAAGATGCGATGATGTTTGCCCATCTTTGGGAGCTCCTTGTGTCTACATTGAAGTAACCATGGTTTGTTGTTTATGTACTTTTAGATGGTTCTTCCCTATTGGTGTTATTGGCTATGTATTTGATAGTTAGTTCTCATATGGCATGTCATATGAGTAGGGGTTGTTCAAGCTTATGAGCTTGAGGTTAATGTGGCATACGGTCACATTCCATTGTACTTCATTGACTTTTTTTGGTGTAATATAATTTACCGGGGTTGTTTTCCCCTTTACCAAAAAAAAATGCTACGGAGTTTATTACTATTGGTATACCTAAGCTTGAAGGCCCCGGTTTTATTAAGGAAACTATCCGTGTTGAATATGAATGGAAGCCTCCTAGATGCCACACATGCAACATTTTTGGGCATTTAGGAGATTCTTGTCCTAAAAAGGTAGTGAATACTCCGGTTGTGAACAATTCGATAAATACTAATACTCCAAATGACGGGTTTCAACAAGTGGCGAACAAAAGGCGTAATAATAAGAGGAATGAAGCAGGTAACACAATTCCTAGAGGGGTTCCAGTTGCAAAAGGTTTTCAAGTTGGGTAACAATTTAACTATTAACCAAAAGCTCCCACCGTTAATCGTTACGTAAAAATAATTATACCATTGCAACGGGAATTAAATTATTTTTCTATAGACGGGCACTTTTATATACTTTCGACGAACTTTTTTTTTAAATTTCCGTCCAGAAAAAATCACACGTGATTCGAAAAATTACATGTGATTTATTATTTTAAAAAATCACAAGTGAATTTGTGAAATCACATGTGATTTATGAAATAACACATGATTTTTAAAAACAACAAATCACAAGTGGTTTTACAAATCACGTAATTTTTCTTGGCGATAATTTTAACACTAAAACGTCATCAAAATTATATGAAAAAGGACCGTCTACTGAAAGATAAAAATATTCTCGTCGTTAATTTAAAAATCA